>PITA01004531.1:71512-122385 GCA_004023965.1 Spilogale gracilis
ACACACACACAGCATTTCAGTGCTAACTATAATACCTTCCCAGTTTATTTTTTTTTATCTCACAAGGGGTTTACTATTATATAATATTATACAATATCCAACATATAAGAGAACTTATACAATAGCAAAAAAAAAAAAAACCCACAATCTTATTTATTTGTTTTTTTGCTTTCCATAAAATATTTTTTTTTATTGTTACTTAAATTTTTTTTTCTAGTGTTCCAAGATTCATTCCCCATTCCCCACACCCAGTGCTCCACACTTTAGGTGTCCCCAGTACCCACCACCAGGCTCTGAGGGGTTCTATAGAGGAGAAACGAACCCAGTTTAATTTTATTGTCATACATTTTCCTTTAAGGAATTCTTGTCATGTTTGAAACTCATTTCTGACCCTACATTTGTATAAGTTGAGAATTTGAATTGTTACTAGTTTTTTTTCTTTTTAACTGTTATGATTAAATTAGTTGAGAATAGAGAAAATGGCCATCTTATTTTCCTTGTATTAGTACTGTAATTAGCAGATCTTCACTATAAATTTATTATTTTGAGATAAATCGGGTTTTCCATTATTTTTATTAAACATTTATTATTACAGCATTATTTTATGTGTTAGCTATTGTAATTCTTAATTTAAATTCAGATGACATTGCTTTATCTTGCATCTTATATGGTTTTCCTATTGTCCAAAATTTGATGAGTTGATAAAGATGAATTAAAAAAGTGAAAGAATTATAAAAGAAAAAACATTAAGTTTTATTACTCAAAAAAAGGATAAAATTTTTATTTTAAGATCATTGGTAAAATTATAAAAGTTAAATTATAAAGAAGTGTCAACAGAAAAGGAATTTCAAAGTCAAAAGTTGCTATTCTTAGATATCTATTTGCAGTTAAGTGCATATATATTTATAATGGTTATATCTCTTTGACAGATGAATTGACATTTTATCAATATATAATTTCTTCATTGTCTTGTAACAGTTTTTGACTTAAAGTCTATTTCTTATGATATAATATAGCTAGTCTAGTTCTCTCCTAGTTACTATTTGCACAGAATATCTTCATTCATCCTTTCACTTTCAAACTATTTCAGTTTGGGTTAATTTTCCTATGAGTGGGGAATACTTTTTTTTGGCATACTTTATAATTTTTTTTGTTGAAACTTGGACATCTCGAATATTATAGTACATTTTTTTAGAAGTCAGATTCTTCTTCCACCTCAGAATTTGTGGTGATTGTTACTTTCTTTGCCTTCTAATTGGTTTGCTGGTTTCTCTAAACTATATTTGCAAAGACTGTATTATTTATTGTGTGCAGTCTCTAAAGTCTCCATTCCTTTTTCTCTTTGCTAACTAATGTTGACAAATTTATTTGAATTATTGAAGCCAAAAACAAAAACTCTTTTAGTCTTTGCACCTTGGATATGTGCTATAGCACTCCTTTAACACTTAGGTAGGCTAATTACAACTCTCTCTTAATTTTTATTTCCTGCTTGTACAGAGCCTAAAATCTGAGGTGAAAGCTTTAAGATCTTCTCAGGCCTTTTCTGAACACACATTCTGCTTTAGGCATGCACCTATCTTTCTATATTCCCCAATATACATGTAAGATTTTCAATGCTATAACTCTTCAAAGACTCTTCACAGATTTTCTTCTCAGACTTTTGATATGTCTGTTATTGTTTCTCAAATTTCAATCACTTGCTCCATGCAGGAGTGAGTTCTTCAGTTGCCTTTCAGAATTTTCAAAGAATGTCCTCTCTGTAGTCACTTCTATGCCCCAAGAGAGTTCTGAATCAGGTGAAACTAAAGCAAGTGCTTTTGTTAGTCCTTCAGGTAACCACTAGGCACAGAAAAATAGATGGACTTGAAAACAAAATCTGCTTTACTCCCTCTGTACCAGGGTGCTAGAAACATGGGTTGCCATATTTGAAACCACTGCTGATCTAGGAGTGGAGTAAAACAAAGGCAAGTAAAAATGTCTCAGAGCTCTCCAACTATTTTTAGCTGCCTTCTTGATTCACTGTTTAGTTGGTCCCTTTATGCCTCTGACTTTTTTCCAGAATTCCAAAATTTAATTTTAACAGTTTTTGCTCATTTTTACCATGTTTGTAGGGGACAGCTCCTTAGAGCTAAATGTTCCAATATTTTCACTGAAATTATATGTAAGCTATTAGCATACTAAAATTCCTTACTATTTGAAAGAAAAGCCAATAAATTAATTAATTCTTCTTAGGATTGTGTTTGTGTGTGTTTGATTACATTTTTTCAATCTTCATCAGTTTCTAATATATTCCTATAAAAGTATTTTAGCTAAATATATTTCATTAAGATAATGATATCATTTGAAAAAAATAAATAGATCAAATTTTATTATTTAAATTTATTCTAGACAGAGATAAGATGACTATATGAAAAAAATAAATGAAAAAGAATTGTAACAGAAAAAATATTAAACATTTATAATCTCCTATTTTTACTTAAGCACAGGTCTGTTTAACACAAAACAAAATTTTCATAAATGCTACTTTAGTTACATACTCTATGCCAAAGTCTTAGGAGATTAAAATAAAGAGACTAGTATAATAAAGTAAGATATACACTTAGGATTTAAGGAATTAAGTAATTTGGAATATGAAGTCTCAGTTTTGTTTTCTAATCCATCTCTTTGGGTTTATCTTCAAGACACCCCAAAAATTACTTGCAAGTTTGTCCCCAGACCCTTAAGACCAAAATTTGAAGGTTAAATAAATGAATAACATAGGGTTTCTATCATTAAGGAAATTCAGATGCAGTAGTGAAAAATAAGATACATAAAGGGATTTATTTCCAACACTATATAGTGAGCAATGTAAATACATATACAAGATGCCATGGGGCACAGATCAGCACTTGGCATAACCAGGTGTTTAAAGTATTGCTGCTTAACACTTTACTTGAAAGGTGAATCTTGAATCATTGGAAGATCATTATAGGCACAGAGCAGCATGAGAAAGCCACAGAGACAAAAAATAGGATTAAATCTGTAAGAAAAGATACTATCACTACAGAAAACCAGAAGTGAACCATTACAAGTGATTATGAGGAGAAATAACAGGGATGGCAGTAAGCCAAAGTTGAATGGATAGAAAAATTACTTATAATCAAGGGGAAAAAGACTTCAGAATGATTATGTCTTCCTAAATTAACCCTGTTTATCTGTTTCTTGAAGTGAAAACTCAGAAGGGTAATTATTAGAGAAGTGAGAACTGAGATATAAAGGTCATTCTCTGCTTTAATTCTGACACAATATGTTCACTAGAGCTATGCATAAAGAAAACTTTCTCAGTCAAGATTTTGCCTGAAGATTACTGCAATTATGTGTCTGCGGAGCCATAACTGAGTGGCAGCTTTGGACAATGACACAAATAGAGTCTAAGCTCATCAATATATGTTAACCATATGTGTTATTCTGTCTTCCTTCCCACTTCTTTTTTTTTCCTTTAAAATTGTTATTTTGAGATTCTCGGTATAATTTTGCCTATTTTTAATTTAAATTTTTGAAGATAATTTAGACTAAATTATAATATTAAGTGGTTGAATATAAGAGCAAGATTAAATATATCAGAAAAGAAAATTTTTATCAACATTTCTTACAGTAACTTGTAATTCTTTAAAAAATGTCTTAAAATTATTTCCAGCGATTTTTATTCTATATTATGTAGATATTTTTATGTTCTTAGCTATATTTTTAGATCTAAAAAAGAATATGGATCTCCCTTTCATCAAAAATAATTGAATTTTGACTCCAAAATCTTTTATGTGTTCAAATTACAGAGCATATAATGAATAAATAATTTCTATACCTCTATGTCAGGACTGAGGGTAATTTTAAATTACATATAAAGATGGATTAGAAACAAAATCTAATTGTAATATTTGGGTTATGTCCACATTATTACTATAAAATCTAATTTGGGGAAAATATAGAATGCATTCTAAACTATGTTCATGCTATTAGTAGCCATTATCTTAGTGCTAAGGGTAATTTCTTATGAAGATTTTTCTGTCTTTATATTTTATTCTACTGTCTTCTATATTTAGTATATTCTCAACCCATGCCTCAACTCTTACCAGATCTTCAGTTCTCATCTAATCCTGACTTTTTCTGCTTTTCACCTCAATTTTATCTTCTTCAGCTTTTCACAGTTATCCCTGGGCATCTGTATCCTCCACTTTTTATATCCCATAGATAGCATTTCACAAATATCAATACTATGAATTTGAAAATTTGATATTTTCAATCTGTCACACTTTTATGTACTAGCATGTGTTCTCAAGTTGTTTCCTGCTATATCTGTTCTAAAGTTGTTAACTTCTGAATAAGTTAGGATTATTTTAACTAAATGAAACAGAAAATAACAAAAATTATCTTAATAATAACTGAGTATATTTTGTCTCACTGAAGAGAAAATCTAGAGTGATGACCGGCTCTGCAGCTGGTCAGTGTCACAGCTTAAGTGACATGATTGGAGATTCTAGTTCTTCTTCTCATTTAATTCTGCCACCCACAGCATTGGCTTCATGCTAAGTCCCATTCCCTTCCTAATTATAGGCTATCTATGAGCATCAGTCAGGAAAAACTTTCTCATTCACAGTTTTTAAGACCATTTGTCTTAGTCCATTCAGGCTGTTACAATAAAATATCACAAACAGGGTGGAGTATAAACAGAATTTATTTCTCACTGTTCTGAAGGCTGGGAAGTTCAAGATCAAGATTCTAGCATATCCACTGTGTGGTGAAAACTCACTTCTTAGTTAATATGTGGCAACTTCTTGCTGTGTCTTTATATGGTAGAAGGAAGAAGCAAGATCCCGAGCATCTTTTATAAATGCAATCATCTTCCAAAGGTGATTACCTTGGGGGTTAGCATTTTAATATATAAATTTGGGGGAGACTCAAACATCAGACAATAGTACTATTGATTATTATGGCACTGAAAAAAGCTTCCTGTAACTCATGTACCAGGTTGGACTGTGTTTCTCTTCCTGGACCAGTCTCTACTGAGAGAGGAATGCTGTTAAAGGGTAACATTGGCCTATATTCCCCATAAAACACAAAACAAAGCAAAACAACAACAATAACAACAAACAAAAAACAGAAAACAACCCTGTCAAGAGACAACAAGTAACCATAATTCTTTTGTAATCATCAAGGTCCAACCAGAAAAGGGATACTCTAAATTATTTTTTTACAATAGATTAGAATGCTTTAAATTTAAGAAATCAACTACAGTGTTCAGTTTCATTGCCTCAGAGACCAGAGCTGGTAAAGGTGATATGTTATGATGTCTTAAAGTTTGTTAAGACTTCCTAATCTTTGAGATACAAAATATATTATCAAGATAGAGCTACTTAGTCTTACCATTCAGCATAACAACAATGGCAAAAACCTTTTGTGAAAACTAGAAAACTATGTAAATTTAAAAAATGTGATAATAATGTTAGAAATATAGAATGCTCTTAACTTATATTGCAGCAGACTCTATATTGCAGGAGATTAGAGAGAATATGTCTGCTCTTTGTCTATAAGAGTACAAGTCACATTTGAAAGAGAAGTTTTTCCAGAAGCTGCTTTTCCAGAACAAAATAAAATTAACTGAAGATTATTTCTTGGCTAAAAATAAAGTTGACAAGAAGGAATACCAAGAACTAAAACAAAGCAAAGACAAAATTTAATACTCTTACTTGAATATATACTTGTATAATGCCTAGTGAGCATGTTATCTTAATGATTATTTACAAATTGAAGGTCTTTATTTTTCCTTACCTGATCTTTATTAGGAAATGGTGTTGTGTCAGTGGGACAATGGTGCTACGTGATGATGGAGCAGCTTAAGTATTCTGGATACAGACAGAAAACTGAGAAAAAGCAGAAAAAGATTATGTTAAAATAATAGTTGGGGATTCCAGAGTGCTGCATGAGTTTACTTAAAATTCAAATTTGATAATACAGCTAGTATGGTCATATATTAAGCAATACTAAAAACTTCACTGAACATAGTCTCTTTAGCTTGGTTACCATTTTTGAAGTATCTATAAACCTTTTCCACAACTACCACTTGAAGTTTAAGTATGAAGAGTTAGGTGGCAATAATGATAGATAGAAAATGGTTGCTCATATACTAAGAAATGAGTAAGTTTGCTTCAATTTTCTCATCTTTTCACAGGATCATGGCTGAGATGATTCAGATGCTGATTACTGTTCTGTCCCTTAGAGAAATGAGAAAAGTAAACTTGTGGGGTCAATATTTTTTTGTTCATTACCCAGGGAAATACAAAGTAATTTACACTCAGGTTGCTTTCAGCATATAATCTAATAATAATTATCCAAAACTAAGGAAGAAAAAAAAATATTTGAAATTTAGGTAGTCAGAAATAAGAGGATGTAATGCCTTGAAACTTGCCTGGAGTAGGGTAAAATATGTTTTAGCCAGATGGAAAAGGGAAAAAAAAAAACTATAAATGTTAATTTATATATGAAGAGAAAGTTGAATACTACATTTTTCTTTTCTTTTTGTATTTAGTGAACTTGAAATTTATACATATATCTTTATTTAATACATAGTATTATATGTTTGTACTTGTTATAAGTCTAAAGTCATTTATGTAAAGGAATATACATATATAAAATACATATATATTTAAAGTGACTCTAAAAATTAAGTGTTTTAATATTATTAGCAATTAATAAGACAATTATAAATGAAATGACCTTTTCCAAAGTTACGTGACACATACTTGTCTGAGCAAAATTTCCTTGCCTAACTCAGCATAAGAGAATTCACATTCCAGGGTACCTGAGTGACTCAGTTATTAAGCAACTGCCTTTGGCTCAAGTCCTGATCCTGGAATCCCAAGATTGAGTCTTGCATTGGCTCCCTGCTCATCAGGAGGTCTGCTTCTCCCTCTCTCACTCCCCCTGCTTTTGTTCCCTCTCTAGCTGTGTTTCTCTCTGTCAAATAAATGAATAAAATCTTTAAAAAAAGAGAGAGACTTCAGATTCCAGATAAGATAAACACATTTTATCTTACACCTCCTTCTAATCACACACACAAACTCCCTAAACAAAACCCATAAATTGCTCATAAGAAGATGCCAAGAAGTCAAGAAAAGGAAGAAAACTAAGCTAAGTTAAGCCCGGCTTAAGGTTCAAGGAATGAGCTAGGGGTTCGGTTCCTGGGAGTTTTTTTTCATACTTCTTTAAATATTCCAGCCTAAGCATTCGAAAAATTTACACCCATAAAATTCCAACAGACACAAACAAAAAGATTAGACCCAAGTGAAGCCTGCTTCTTCCATCCAAAAGACCAGAAAAAGAGTGATGCCACTTTACAACAACCCTGTATTTATACGTACTAACACTAAAGGTAAACTCCACTAAAAATGCCTTGTCACCCTCCCCCATAAGAATGGGTGTCCCAGTGGCAGAGCCAGTGAATGGGACCCTGTCTTTCACCTCCCCTCCCATCCAAACAGCAACAAAGTAGTATACTTTCTCCAAAGTGCCCATGAATAATCTTTGACTTTTATCACCACCTTTTCAGTAAAGAGGAGGCACCTTTCCCCTGTGGAGCCTGTTGACAGAACTCTGATGCACCATTCCAAGAATAATGACAGTCTCAACTGTGCAGGCAAAAATAATCATCAACATCAAGATGTTACATATGTTGAAATTATTTGACAAAATTTTTAAAGCATTTACACTAAAAATAGTTCAGTAAGCAATACAAAATCTAAAAATATATTCAAACATTTGAAGTATTAGAAAAGGAACAAAAGATATGAAGAAGAACCAAGTGGAAGTATTATAAATAAAAAATACAATAACCAAATAAATATCTTCATGGGAGAGTTCAAAAGAGAATGAATATGAGAGAGGATAGAAGTGGGGAACTGAAAATAGATAAATGTTATCTACTCTAAAAAAAAAAAAATAGATTGAAAAGAATTAACAAAGACTTAGTGACCTCTGAGACCATAACAGAGCATTCTTACATTCATGTCTGGTAAGTTCCAGGAAAAGAAACAAAAACATCAGACTGAAAATATATTTAAAGAAATAATGTCTAAAAAGTTTCTAAGTTTGATGAAAAACAAAAACCTACAAAAATTAAAAAAAAGGTGAGCTAAATATGTACAGAATATATCCTAAGGAATTTATACCTAGATACATCATATTCAAAATTCTGAAAACTAGTCAAAGAAGAAAGCTTAAAATCATCTAGACGCTAATAGCACATTACCTGTAAGAGAACGATTCCAATAAGAGAATGGCAGATTGATTATGTATTTCTGGTGTCACTGTTAAGTCCTGAGTTTCATTCACTGTGTTTGTTCATGCAGGTACATGACCTGCTCTCCGTCAACACTTCAGACATGAGACTCAAGTGAGTTCCCCTTGAGAGGGGCATTTCATATATGTTCCTGTGGTTCACTGCTAGAGTAAAAATTACATTCTGTGTCACCTAGTGGGGGAAAATCTAGAAGTTTGCCCTTGATTTCTCTGGATTTCCACCAAAATAAATCTTACCTCTCTTGTTAGTGTTCTGTTTTGTTTTCCTGTAATAAACTCTAGTTTTGCTATTGAGACTTGTGATATTTTCTAGGAAAAACACACAAAAACCTCAAAAACAAAAAAACAACCAAACAGAAAACAAACATGAGTGGTCATGTAACTCACAAAACAAATGCAAACAATAATTAAAATAGGGCGCCTGGGTGGCTCAGTTGGTTAAGTGACTGCCTTCAGCTCAGATCATGATCCGGGAGACCTGGGATCAAGCCCCGCATTGGGCTCCCTGCTTGGTGGGAAGCCTGCTTGTGTTCCCTCTCTAGCTGTGTTTCTCTCTTTCAAATAAACAATTGAAATCTTTTAAGAAAAATAAAGCTGGAATGGTTAAATTAGTACCAGAGAAAGCAAACTTCAGAGGAATGTCAATGACCACACCCAAGGTGATTACATTAAGAGAAACTTCATTTACCAAGAAGACATAACTAAATTTAAGTATATTTATATGAATGAA
The DNA here is from genome assembly GCA_004023965.1 of Spilogale gracilis. Classification (NCBI taxonomy): domain Eukaryota; kingdom Metazoa; phylum Chordata; class Mammalia; order Carnivora; family Mephitidae; genus Spilogale; species Spilogale gracilis. The sequence goes on from PITA01004531.1 coordinate 80,574, forward strand.
AGAACTGACTTTCAACAAATAATCAACTAGAAAGATACAGACAACTCTATTAATTTTTTTAACGATTTTATTTATTTGACAGAGAGAAACATAGCTGGAGAGGGAACAAAAGCAGGGGGAGTGAGAGAGGGAGAAGCAGGCTTCCCGTCCGAGCAGGCAGCCCGATGTGGGGCTTGATCCTGGGTCTCTGGGATCATGACCTGAGCCGAAGGCAGTCGCTTAACAAACTGAGCCACCCAGGCGCCCCTCTATTAAATTTTTTTTAATTAAACGAAACGCATTTCTAAATGATCATTATCAAAGAGGATATTTAAGAAAGCCAAAAGAATATATTATACTGAATAGCAATGAAAATACAACATAACAATATTTACTAAATAGAGCCAAAGCTGTACTGAGAGAAAAATTTATAACACTCACTGTTCATATTGCCAGAGCAATGAGAAAACAAGAAAGTGTAAGTGCAACAGATTGCAGAATAAGAGGATAAGTTGCTTCTATTTGCAGATGATGTGAATATCTATATAAAAAATACTAATGAGTCTACTAAAAAACAATTCTAGAGTGCTAGACAATTTAATAAGTTAGTAAAGGTTGCAAAATATATATGGTCAATATATAAAAGCAAATGATTTTCTATATACTAACAAAATACATAGGAAAACTAAATTTAAAAACACATTATCATCTGTCATTACTCAAAAAAATAAAATATGCAGGGATAAACATACCAAAACATGTCAAGTATCTGAATGTCAAAACCAAATAAAAGAAATCTAAGAAGACCTAAATAAGAGAAGAAACATGCCATGTTTGTGAATTAGCAAATTCAAACTAGTAACAATGTCAATTCTCTTCAAATTAAACTATAAAATTAATCAATTCCTACTAAAATACCAACACATTTTTTGTAGATGTAAATAAATTCTTGAGTTTATAAAATAAAGCTAAAGAACCAGAATTATTTTAATAAAGAAAAATAAATTCAGAAGAATCAACGTACCTGATTTTAAGACTTAATCTAAGCCTTAGTATTAAGAATATAGTATTAAGGGCAATATAAACTTGGATCAAAAGAATAGAGTGAAGAAGACAGAAATTTACACAAACAAAATAGCCAACTGATTTTAGGCAAATGTGCAAAAGCAATTAAGTGGAATATATATGATCTTTTCAACAAATGGTATTGAATACTTATAAATAAGAATAAATAACCTAAATTTCACCTGTTATTCAAAGGTTACTAAAATGCAGAAAGCAAAATAATAAAAATGCAGAAGAGAACATAAGAGAAAACCATTGGTACTTAAAGGCAAGGTGAAATGTTTTTACTCATGACACCAAAAGCATGATCAAAAACTTTTTTTAAATATATAAGTTAACTTACTCAAAATTCAGTTTTCTTTTTCATATAAAGAATGCTATGTGACTAAAAAGATAAGACAGAGGCTGGGAGAAACTACTTGCAAATCACACACCTGACAACTGATTTACACTCAGAGTATATTAATAATTCTCTGTATCAGTTTGCTAAGGCTACCATAACAAAATACATGGAATGGGAGCCTTAAATAAAAATTTATTTCTTCCAAGTCTTGAGGCCAAGAAGACTAAGATCAAGCTGTCAATAGGTTTGGTTTTGTCTGAGGCCTTTCACCTTGAATTGTAAATGGTTGTCCTCTCTCTGTGTCTTCACACAGTCTTCTCTTTGTACATGCTCTATTCACAATTCCTCTTGTAAAGATACCAGTCATATTAGATTAAGGCCTATTCTAATTGGATCATTTTAATTTAATTACCTCTGTAAATTTCCTAACTCTAAATACAGTCACATTCTGAGGCCCAACATACAAATTTTGAGGGAACAAGTTTCAGCCCATAACACTCTCAAAACTCAATGGTAGGAAAGCAAATCATATCTGTATGTAATTCACTTAAAAAAGGGCAAAATGAAGAGAATTGTCTAAAGAATATACAGATGGCAAACACATGGATCAGTATTCATCATCATTAGCTATTTAGGAAATGAAAATTAAAATCACAATGATATATGACTACATACCTCTTAGCATAGTTAAAATAAAATTGTGACAATAACAACTGCTGGCAAGGAAATAGAGAAAATGGACTTCCTGCGCATTGTTGGTGCATATTGAAATAGTGTATCTAGTCTTGAAACAAGTTTGGTAGTTTTAATATAGACTTATATAGACCATATGACCTTAGAATCATCAAGTATTTTTCTGAGAGAAATAAAAATTTATGTTTCACACACCACTGTTTTTGATAGATTTTCATGACAATTTTACTGGTAATAGCCCCAAACTAGAAAAAAAAATAATACAAATATCATTCACTGGATGAGAGGGTAAATATACTATGGTGTTATTGAGCAAGAAAAAGGAATGGACAATTAATTCAGCAAAGAAGATGGATCTTCAGAGAATTGTGCTGAATGGTCAATCTTAAATTGTTATGTCATATATGTTTCTGTCACTATAGTTTTCTCAAAGTGGTAAAATTATAGTCATGGAAACATATTGACATTTAGGTCTGGGGACAAGATAAAACCATTGGGGATGACATAAGGAAGTTTCTTTGAGGTGATACAACAGTTCTGTATCTTGATTGTGCTGATGGTTACTCAAACCTATACATGTGATAAATTTTATAGAACTATACACCAAAACCAAACCAAACCCAAAACAAAAGAAAATCAATGCATGTATAAACACTGTTGAAACAAATCAGATTTGTATGTAAGTTAATAGAACTGTATTAACATCTATTTCTTTGTTAGAGAGTATGATATTGTTACATAAGGAAAATTACTGGGGGAAGCTGAGTGAAAGATGAACATAAGAACTTTTTTTTTTTTTTTTTTGGGCAAAACCAATCCACTGTTTTCCACTATTTTCTTCAAAATATATGTGGTTCACATGATTTTAAAATGTTATGGAAATTAAAAATCAGTCATTTACCAATAAAGTTCTTTTTTTATTGTTTGTCCTAAGATTATTTATCACTCATTAAATAAATTTCTCAGGACCTAAAGCAACACCTATTTTACTTCAATGATTTGGGAAATTATGTTACAGATGGCTTTCTTTTATCCTTCACGGTTTAATGAGATTATGTGTTTTTAACCATACAATGATCTTGTAAAGTATAAAGAAAAGGGGCCATTGTTTTGCTAAGAACTCAAAATGCAAAATATAGAATATGTACCAATTGTTTTACATACCCAAGATAGATTAAGATTGATTAATTTGGTTGTTCCATGAATGGAAGTCATTGGAAAGGAACAACTAAAATTGCATAAATAAAATGTTAACAGCCAGTTTAGTCCAAAAATTAACTGCTACTATTACATACTTTCATTTGTTTTGCTTATTCTCTCTTCAAGGCAAGAATATTGAATTAAGCCTTAAAACATCATCAAAAAAGAAAAGAATAATTCACAGCAAAACCACACACTGAATACATCTTAGTTTCTTTAATAATATCTTTCCCCACATTTCCCCCCTTTATTCCTCCTGTCCATCAGCACAGACCTCATTAAAAGAGTTCCTCTATCGGTAATATATGAGTATTCATTAAAAGAGAATAGCATTTCATTATTAAGTTACTTTGAAATTCAGAATTTGGTAATAACACTAATGCTAATAGTTTTACATCCTGATATTCTTGATTAGGACAAAATCATCTCTGGTGCATTGTTAAAGTTAAAGATACAACGTACTCAGATATAACTCTGAACATTACTTTGCCAAAGATTCTCTTTCTTCTAGATACATGGTGGGTGCCATCTAGCACAATTCTGCCCTGAGAAACTCTAGGTAAAAAAGTTGACATTTGCTTTGACAATCTTTTTGCAGCCAAAGTTAGGTAATCACAAATATGAATTCTAAAAGCTTATAGTATATACCAAATTATGTTAGGTCACTTTAACTACTGCATTTCTATTCTCAAGTTAATAAAAATTATTCAGTACCCTGGGATAATAATTACTATTCAGGAAACTTCTAAACCAGAAAACTATTAATGGAGCTATTTACAATAACAGAACTGACTTACTTGAATCTTAACTTTTTTTCTTTCCCATGTTACCCCTTAGTTTAGATGACCATGAGTAAAAAATATCCAAAAGTGCATAGAAGCATAAAAAAGGGAAAAATAAGATGTTTGAATAATTCAAAGCACTGAGTATATCCCCAAATTTGGGTCTTTCCTTTTTCTTTGAGATATTAATAAATCTAGATGGAACCTCTACTTTTATAAGTTGGTGAATTCAATCATCTCTACATTACTTTTCTGAATTCTTCATATTATTATTGTTATTCTCCATATTATGTGTTAACTGTGTTCTCTTGTCATATGAAGTCAATTGATTACAAAGAGTCAACTCTTTGTAAGGGTTAGAGAAAAACACCAATTCTTCAACTGTTTCCAGAAAATAGTTCTATAACTGGCTTTTGTTATGAAAGAGATTATAATTAAAGAGTGAGTAAAAGCAAAGAGAGAGGATTTACAACCTGGACCTTGGAATTATTCACCATTACTCTAGCACTCATGCTTCTTTATTTGACCACAGCCAATCTAAGAAAACTGAGTCTCCTAATCCAATACCTTGTTCTTTACAGCAAGGAGGAAGAAATAAAAAAAAATATAGAATACATATTAATTTGTGTATCTAGACACTTCAATCTTAGAAGTCCACTCATCCTGCTCATCTTTTCTTCTCCGAAGGATGAGATAATTTTTTTAAAGATTTATTTGTTTAGTTGATAGAGAGAGAGAGAGATCACAAGCAGGCAGAGAGGCAGGCAGAGAGAGGAGGAAGCATCCTCCCTTCTGAGCAGAGACCTTGATGTGTGGTTCAATCCCAGGACCCAGAGATCATGACCTGAGCCGAAGGCAGAGGCTTAACCCACTGAGCCACCCAGGCACCCAGGATGAGAAATTTTTTTTTCAAGAATTAGGAAAAGAAAATCTTCCCTTTCCTAAATTAATTTTTGGGATTGTCTCTTGGCTTGACTTCATACCTCTCATAAACTGAAATATTCTAGTCCCTCTTCTGGAGCACTAGTTCCTGTCATTTGGTGTTATATGTTAGCAGCCAACAAGTGCTTATTTGACATCACAAAAAGTGTTTAGGAATATCTGAGTAGTTATGAAATGTGGAGGGTCAAATACAAGAAACAGTATCATTATGTTGGTAGGCATAATAAATTCTGAGTTTAAAAGTCTGTCATAATTCTTTTTCCTCCCAATAGGGCCCATCAAGTGTCTGAGACTTCTATTGGCTGGGTAGTGGCATCTTCTGGTGAGAGACTGTACTTAGAATCTCTCCCCAGAGCCTGTGCCTTCTGCGCAAGGAAATTAGTACTAGTGCACTTTTATACTCAAGAGGTCAGAATTGTTCTGTGCTGTGCTCTTGCCTTTTTTAGATAGTATATTCAGGAAGTTAATATTTTTTTCTAAAGAATTCAACCTGAAGAGGGAAAAACTACAGGATGAGACTGAATTCTGACTAAAAATACCCACTTACTGTGTGAGCCTATAAATTCATTCTCTCTGATGTCAATACCAATCACTGGTAAAATCATCAATATTATTCTTGCTGCATCAAAGACAAATTCTAAGCCCAGGACGACTGACATTGCAAGGCAATCATGGCCTGTTTCTCTAATCCATTCACTCTTCCTCTCTCTCTTAATTGACACCTCTTCTCTTCTAAAACATTTGACATAACTCCCGAATCATTATTCTCAATAGATGGCCTTGCTTTCTACTTCAAGGTGAAAATTAAAGCAATTATAAGAGTGCTTCCATTAGCCACCTTACAAAATAACCCATCTACCTTTCCTTATAACTGTAGGTGAATTGTTACTGCTTCTGTGCAAATTTATCCCTTTACTTTCAAAGGACTCTCAGCCTATTATATCAAGTCAAAGGCATTACTAAAGGAGTTTTTCCTTTTTTCTCCATAATTTTTTCTTTGCCTACCTGACCATATGTGTCAGCATATAAGTTATGTACTTTTCTTTTTATTAAAAGAAAACAAAAACATTTTAACTTACATTCACCCCCAAGCTCTTGATTAATTTGTTTGCTCCCTTTTGCAGCAAAGCTCCTAAAGAGTTGTCTAGTCTCCCTGTCTCCAAATATTCTTCTCCCATTCTTTTTAAGATCTTATCTTGAGATTTTTCTAAACACCCCTCTGAAAATTGTCTTTCTATGGTCACTATGAGCACATGACTGTAAAGCTATGGACAGTGAACTCTCAGTCTTAATCTTACTTAAGCCATGTAACTATCATTTTACATGTTATGTAACCAATGCTTTTTGGTGGCTAGGAAGAAAACCTACATTTTCTTTGCTCTTTCCTCTTCTTCTCCCAGACTTCTTAACAGTAGAGTGCTCAAGTTCTATACTTTTCTTTCTTTTTTTTTTAAAATATTTTATTTATTTATTTGACAGAGAGAAACACAGCCAGAGAGGGAACACAAGAAGGGTGGAGAGAGAGGGAGAAGCAGGCTTCCCGCCGAGCAGGGAGCCCAATGTGGGACTCGATCCCGGGTCTCCAGGATCATGACCTGAGCCGAAGGCAGTCGCCCAACCAACTGAGCCACCCAGATGCCACCAGGAAGCAGGCTACCTGCTGAGCAGAGAGCCTAATGTGGGCCTTGATCCCTGGACCCTGAGATCATGACCTGAGCTAAAGGCAGAGGCTTAACCCTCTGAGCCACTGAAGTTTTATTATACTTTTTTACTTTATCTGCAGTCACTGTGTTGGTGATCTCATCCAGATTCTTGGATGAACAAGCTTTACAATTGGCTTCAGCCCACATTTCTCCAGGGATGTCCAAACTTGATATTTCCACTGAAATATCTAGTAGACACTTCAGACTTAACATGTCAAATTGGATGTCTTATTTTCCTCCACATGTCTTTCCAAATCCCTTGTTCACAACCTTTAGCATCTTAGTTATTGATAATTCTATCCTTATAAGTCAAACACTTGCAATCACAATTGATCTCTCTTTCTCCCATAATTCTAATTAAGCCGTCAGAAAATCCTGCTGGCTCTATCTTCAAAACAGTGCTAGAATCTGATTTCCTTCCATTATCTGCATAGCTTGTACTGCGGTCTGAGTTACCATCACCTCTGCTCCATATTATTTCAATAAACTCCTATTGTTTACCTTTCTTCCACTTTTGTTTCAATAGACACTTTTCCACACGTCACTCAGGGTGATCCTATTAATAACTAATTTAGATCATACCAGTCTCTTTCCAGATTCCTCCAGCAAATCCTTACTTTTCTCAGAGTAGAAGCCAAAAGTTTCACTATGACCTACTGGGATCTCCATAATCTATCTCGATGTTAACCCTAGTTTTTTGATTCTACTCCAGTTAATCGAGGCTCTTTGAGGTTCCTTAAACACTGCAACACTCTTTTACCACATGAAGTTTTCACTGACTGAACCCTTAAATTAGAGGGGTTTTCCTCCATATATTCAGATGGCCATTTCTCTCACCTGTTTCTCTTCACCATTCAAACCTTACCTCAATATGCTCTATTTACCATAATTCTATAAATTATACTAGTATTCTGTCACCGCTGGGGAGCCAGCCTCGGCAGAGATGTGGGTCCCAAACCGAGGGATGTCTGGCAGGTGAAATAATAATGACTCGGGACTCTGGAATCTAATGCAAGCTGACAAACCCGAGGTCAGTCAGGAGAGACTTATGAAGCAGGCTCAGCCTCACACTCTGGCTTTTTAGCATTAGCTTTCTAGCTCTAGCTCTCTAGCTCTGGCTTTGGCCCTCTTGCTCAACTTCTCTCTTCTGTCTCTCTTACTCTCTGTCTGCTTCTCTTTCTGCTGCTTTCTTTGCGTCTGTCTCTCTTTGCAGGCTCTCTCGCTGTTTCTTGCTGCTCTCCTCAAGGCTCTCTTGCTGCCTCCTCTCAGGCTCTCTGCCTTTGTCTCTCAGTCAGTCTCTCAGTCTCTCTTGACTGACAAGGGCCCCAGTCTTTTATTATTTAAAAGTGAGGAAGTTGGGTGGTGCAGTTAAATCTTTAACTGCTTTTGAACCCACCCTAGAGACAGGATTAGTATTGCTACTGCAGGGTACAGAGTGATTGCTTAAACTCACAGAAGTTGAGACCATTGAGGCACAGGGATCAAGAAATACAGATAAGAGATACAGAGATATGATTACCCAGAGGATTGAATGGAACTTATGTCTTGAATAAGCACACAAAGGACATATTGCCCTGACCCATAGGGTATGTGGCTTTCTGGATTCTAGGTGGGGAAAGCCCAGAGGGGCTTTCATTCACATTCACAGGTACCTCCACCAAAGTTTTCCAGAGGCTTGGGCCTGGCGGGAGGAGTGGATCAAGCACCTTCCCGACAGTATTCTTGATCTCTGTTTTTTTCTAAGGCATTTATCACAGTTTATTATATATTTTACTTACTTAAGAATTTTACTTTTCATTTACTCCCAGTAGAGTATAAGCTCCATGTGGACAGATAGGGATTTTTCCCAGTTTCATTCAACAATGTATTCCTAGCACCTAGGAGAGTAGCTGACACATGCTAAGTGTTCAATAATCTGTTTTGATTTAACTAGTTAATTACATTATTACTTATTTTCCCTTCCAGAAAGATCTACAATTTCTTGGTTCTGTATAATTCTGTAACTAAGTCTACAATGCTATTTTGGGAGACAGCTTACTTTACAAAGAATTGCTCTCTAGTAGAAAGCATTAAAGTATGTACAATGGACTTTCTTGCTGAACATCTGCTTCCAAGTTCTTGTGCTGTTTTTAGACTGAGGCTAGTGGTTTGGAAATCATGGGGGAAATGCATTGCTGATCCATTTTAGTGAGAATGACTATACATGATAAGCACCTTATGCCAAAGGATCTGAGAAAGTACTCAACTTGTAGCACCTCATTTAGAAATTTTGTGCTCACACATATTTGGGTAAATTTGCCCCAGTCACTATTTTCATAACTTGAATAAGGCCTTTACTCTTCTCGTAGTCAGAAAAATGGCTTTCTGTGAGTCTCTTCTGATCTACCTTTCAACACATTGAGAAATGAAGTTCTGCCCTTTCTTGGCCAAATACTATAGATAGAAATTTGTTGAAGATCTGGGGTGTAGCCCTGACTGAAGAACTTTGCTTAATATGAGCCACTCATTGCTCTTGCCTTTTTTTGGTATCTAGCATTTCATCTCAGAGTCCTTCTGACCTCTCTCTCCCATTCTGAAAGCATAGACTCAGTTCTAGCAAAGCCATTATCTACAACTGTTAGGAAGGTGAAATGTCAGTAGAGATCATCAAACATTCTCAGAATATTTTATCTTTTTTATTAATATATGAAAAGAAAATTAGGTCAGTAACAGGCTCCATCCTTTAAGGCATTTTAAAATTATTAATAAAAAGATCAATAATAAGGTGTATGCAAAGCAAACAAGAATCATGTTGATTTGACACTTTAATAAATAATAATGAGGTTTAAGACTAAAATAGAAATTGATCATCTGTACTTTTTATCTACAGTGCCATCAAACTTAATAACATGTGGCATTTTTATTAACCTAGGAGTCCTACTTGTTTATTTTATTATTCTCTAGAATGAGTTTGCTGGTGTTCAGTGATCTGTCCTTTAGATTTGCATAGTTAAACAGTCTCCCATCTTTGCTATATAATCAAAGATTTTTTTTTTCAAAAGGTAAAACAGAGATTTTTAAAATCTATTAAAGCAACCTATGAAAGAGAAATATCTCTTTGTCAAGAGGCTAATTCCTAAGGAAAGAGAATTCAAATTATTTTATTGTATGCCTTACATAACAATTTCAAATCTAATTTATCATAAAAGGAGAGGGACACCTGGGTGGCTCAGTCATTAAGCATCTGCCTTTGGCTCAGGTCATGATCCTGGTGTCCCAGGATCCAGCCCCGCATTGGGCTTCCCTCTCAGCAGAAAGCCTGCTTCTCCCTCTCCCACTCCCCCTGCTTGTGTTCCCTCTCTAGCTGTGTTTCTCTCTGTCAAATCAATAAATAAAATCTTCAAAAAAATAAAATAATAATAAAAGAAAAGAAGAAACAATGGAGGCTGTTTTCATAGTACACAATTGTTAGTTGCCAAATGCTTTACAAAGTAATATCTTTTGAGAATATTAGTGGAAATAATTTTTATAATATCTATTTGAAATAAACTGCTTATTTAATTTATTGAAGCCATAATGTTACTGAATAACTCAGTGTCTTACACTACCAATGCACTATAACATGAAAATTACATTAATTTTATTAATTATCATATTATCATTTCAGATCAATAAAATCATTTCTGTAATTATACAGACAAAATGAATAAATCAGATTTTTCCATTGATCTACTGAGAAAGTCTTGGGTGGCACATATAATTTTCAGGGTAATTTTCTTTTAACCCATTTTCTTATAACCACACTTGTAGATCAGCTCATTTGCTAGCCTCAGATTTTGGTAACTCCATGCAACTTACAATTTCACAATGCTCAGCATGTCAATTGGAGCTTTGTTGAGCGTAACAAAGTGTCATTGAATATTTGGCAAAACTAAAGTACTGCAGCCATTTTTAGACCTTTCGGTTCACACTAGCATACCCTCATCCTGATGACAAATGTTGCTGTTCCAAAAGTGCACCAAAGTTGCTAGACTCTTAAGCAGTCATGATAGCCATCTGATTCATTTCAGAACATCTACCTATATTCCTTAGAATACTGCTTATCTTTTCCTTGTAGTGTAAATATGTCTTCTTTTTTTTATCATTATCTTCTAGCAAACTTCTTATGAGCATGTCCTTTAGTTCTACAAAATTAAGTTTCTTCTAACTTCAGAGTATCTGGCACAGCTATAATCTTCTTTTAGCTCTCTAACTCACTCTGCTTCCAGCTGGAAGAGAGGCTGTGAATCATTCTTGATTCCACGCTCTCTTGCACCTCCAGATTTTACTTTGCAAAGTCTCCACGTTGTTATCCCCTCAGAATATTTCTAAATAATGTTTCCCATTTCCACTGCTGTGATTTTAATAGTCTCTTCCTAGGGTCCCAAATTCAACTGCCTCTTCCTGAAACTATTCTCCGCTCTACTCAGTGAACTTCTAAAAATGGATTCTGCGTTTACTGCAGGAAACACTTCAATATTCTCTATCCTCACTTACCACCAAAACCTAACTACGTCTCTGCCCAATGTGTCTTCAAGATAGATATTATCAATATCATAATATACTTTTAAAGTGTTTGCATGCTTCCTGGGAAATACGGCATCATTTGGCTAGAGAATCTGATTCATGAGCTCCATACTGTTGAGAAAAACAAAAAATAGAATAAAAAGAAAAACATTCAGGTAGAGATGCTCATACAAAAGAAAACCAAATCATCAGGCTTACAAAAAGGGTACACTAAGGTAACTAATGATTACTTTTATAATTTGTACTTATAATGAATACAGTCACAATGAAATACATTATTTTACCGATGACCTTTTTTATTGTTAGTTTCTCTGCTTTGGATTATTCTAAGTTACTAGGAATTCAAAGATAACCTATAGTAAAGGACTATTACCTTTTTTGGAAACAAAGGATACAGATTTTGATGATAAAAATCTTTTGAATCTACTCCATTTTGTAGGTGTGCAAAAACACCTCTCACATTTATACAAAGTTCTTTACTAAGAAAAATAAAGACTGGATTTTAATATTTGAATTGTATCTGCCAAACCAAAATTGGGCTTTTCTTCTTTAAAGAAGTTTGTATCAAGAGGAACATATGTATGATTTTTGATTTACTATAACAGAGATTTGGCTTAATATTAAATGCTTTATTTATGTGGTTCTGTTATTCATTTTTTTAATTTTATTTTTTGTTTTTCTATTGTTTACATCTATAAGCTCATATTTAAGAAAATTATTAACTAATTCCTTAACAATAATTGTAGGGGAGAAATGAAATTTGTGCCAATGGATATACATTATTTAGAGAATCTGAAGTACGGATGTGAATTTAATGATCAAAAACTTGACTAAAATATGTGTGGGGAGACCAGAGCCAGGCTGGAGTGAACAGTTGAGTAAGAGTTCCTAAACTTGCCAGCCTGGGCACTCATGCCCAGGCTAGGCTAGAGTTAATAATTGAGCGAAACTCCTAGTACCCGCCTATCTGGGCCTCTGCTCTTGCAAGATAGGCAGGTACCAGGAGTAATGCCCAGGCTGGTGAGTTTAGGAGCTCTTACTGAACTGTTGACAACTGTTGTCAACTATTGACACCAGCCTGGCTCTGGGCTCCCAACAAATATGTTATAATATTCGTGCATATTTATGCATTATAACATGCTGAGGGACTGAATTTTTATAATATATCCAAAATTTATATATATGTGTGTATGTATACATGTCTATATATGTATACACACACATATATAAAGAATGAATGACTATATATGTATATGCCTTTGTATACACACACACACACACACACACACACACACACACACACATTTGTAAATAATGAATGAATATTTGATTCTCAACCAGGACAATTGATGACTGGGGACCTCATTCTCTGAAGTAAAAAAAAAAAAAAAAAGTGGAAGAACTAATATGTAGTTGGGGGAGACTGTTTTAGTAAGTGATTTTTTAAGAAGTGCTAAGGTCACCTACAGGAAATGTATAAAATAAAAAGAGAAAAAGTCTGAAAGTCCCCAGGACTGGTGATAAATTAGGGAGAAAAGCAAACTAAAACCAAGACTTAAGAAAAGGGATCAAGAAAAGTAACCAGACAAAAAGAAAAATAAATAGTATTCTGGAAATCAAGAGAAGTGTACTATAAGAAAATAGTCCATATTTAAAGTTGTATAGATATATTAGTTAATATAAGACATTAAAAAAAAGTTGCCATTAGGTTTTACAATTAGGAATGTGTAACGTTGGTGAGAGCAGTTTAACTCTTGGATGAAGATTGAAGCTATATGGAAGCAGAAGACCGACTGAGGATGAGGAGTAAAATGAGGGAATATATGTAGAAAATAGACTGTAGTAAATAAGAAACCAAAGAAATTTCTTGTTTGTGGATTTGTTAAGTTTTGTTTTGATTTTATTTAAAAGTAAAGGTAAGACTTCCACTTCCAGTGTGGAATATAAGGTATTTGGAAGCCATCACTCTTCACCACCACAGGAACAAAGCTGAACAAACTAAAAATCAAGAATATTTTTTAGATCTAGTGGAAAATTGAGGTCACCCAGGAAACTACTGCTCCAAAATTGGAGAGACAGACCATTGGATTCAGAAAATTACAGCTTGTCACAGAAGAAGCCCAAAAGGAAAAACCTTTGCAGGGACTAGTACCAGGTTAGGAAAATTTAGACTATATTTGATAAAATTGTAATCAGCTAAGTGTGGACAAATTTAAGAGTTAAAAATTTCTAATTTCTCAACCTCATAAAATCTATCTACGAAAAACCCACAGTGAATCAGCGAATATCATCCTCAATGGGGAAAAACTGACAGCCTTTCCTCTGAGATCAGGAACAAGGCAAGGATGCCCACTCTCACCATTACTATTCAACATAGTGTTAGAAGTCCTAGCAACAGCAATCAGACAACAGAAAGAAATAAAAGGTATCCAGCTTGGCAAAGAGGAAGTCAAACTCTCTCTCTTTGCCGATGACATGACACTATATGTGGAAAACCCAAAAGACTCTACCCCCAAACTACTAGATCTCATACAACAATTTGGTAATGTAGCAGGATACAAAATCAATGCGCAGAAATCAGTTGCATTCTTATATACTAACAAGGAAAAAATAGGAAGGGAAATCAGAGAATCGATTCTATTTACTATAGCACCAAAAACTATAAGATACTTAGGAATAAACCTAACCAAAGAAGTCAAGGATCTGTACTCGAGGAACTACAGAACACTCATGAACGAAATTGAAGAAGACACAAAAAGATGGAAGAGCATTCCATGCTCATGGATCGGAAGAATAAACATTGTCAAAATGTCTATCCTCCCCAGAGCAATCTACACTTTCAATGCCATTCCGATCAAAATTCCACCAACATTCTTCAAAACGTTAGAACAAACAATCCTAAAATTTATATGGAACCAAAAAAGACCCCGAATCACTAAGGAATTGCTGAAGAAAAAAAGCAAAACTGGGGCCATCTCATTACCTGACTTCAGGCTTTATTACAAAGCTGTGATTACCAAGACAGCATGGTACTGGCACAAAAACAGAGAAATAGACCAATGGAACAGAGTGGAGAGCCCACATATGGACCCACAAATCTATGGTCAAATCATCTTTGACAAAGCAGGAAAAAATATCCAGTGGAAAAAGGACAGTCCCTTCAATAAATGGTGCTGGGAGAATTGGACAGCTTCATATAGAAGAATGACACTAGACCATTCTCTTACACCACACACAAAGGCAAACTCGAAATGGATGAAAGACCTCAACGTGAGGTAGGAATCTATCAAAATCCTGGAAGAGAACATAGGCAGTAACCTCTTTGACATCAGCCACAGCAACTTCTTTCAAGACACGTCTCCAAAGGCAAAGGAGACAAAAGTGAAAATGAACTTCTGGGACTTCATCAAAATAAAAAGCTTCTGTACAGCAAAGGAAACAATCAACAAAGCAAAGAGGCAACCCACAGAATGGAAGAAGATATTTGCAAATGACACTACAGACAAAGGGCTGGTATCCAAGATCTATAAAGAACTACTCAAACTCAACACCCAAAAAGAAGATGAACACATCAAAAAATGGGCAAGAGACATGAAGAGGCACTTCTCTGTAGAAGATATATAAACGGGTAACAGACACATGAAAAAATGTTCAGCGTCACTAGCTATCAGGGAAATTCAAATCAAAACCACTCTAAGATACCACCTTACACCAGTTAGAATGGCCAAAATTAACAAGACAGGAAACAACAAGTGTTGGAGAGGCTGCGGAGAAAGGGGAACCCTCTTACATTGTTGGTGGGAATGTAAACTGGTGCAGCCGCTTTGGAAAACAGTGTGGAGATTCTTAAAAAATTAAAGATAGAACTATACTATGACCCTGCAATTGCACTACTGGGCATTTACCCCAAATATACGGATGTAGTGAAAAGAAGGGCCATGTGTACACCAATGTTCATTGCAGCAATGGCCACAATCGCCAAACTGTGGAAAGAGCCAAGGTGCCCATCAACAGACGAATGGATAAAGAAGATGTGGTACATATATACAATGGAATACTATGCCTCCATCAGAAAGGAAGAATATCCAACTTTTGTAGCAACATGGACTGGACTGGAAGAGATTATGCTGAGTGAAATAAGCCAAGAAGAGAAAGTCAAGTATCACATGGTTTCACTTACTTGCGGTGCATAAGGGGTAACCTGGAGGACAGTGGGAGAAGGAAAGTAAAGGGGAACTAGGGTAATCTAGGGAGGGAAACGAAACAACAGAGACTTTGGACACAGAAACAAACTGAGGGTCTTGGAGGGAGGGAGGTGGAGGGATGGGAGAGCCTGGTGGTGGGTACTGGGGACACCTAAAGCGTGGAGCACTGGGTGTGGGGAATGGGGAATGAATCTTCGAACACTGGGAAAAAAAAAATAGTTACAATAAAAAAAAAAAAATTTCTAGAGGAGGCCAGTCTTTATTCCCCATCATGTTCACACATACTCACACACTTTTTTGTACCTCCAGGAGCCCTACCAGATTCTCACAGTGTAGATCTGAGAAAAATTTGCTATGTTTCCACTTCCTTGTAGAGGGAAGGGGAAAGTAGCTATTTTTAAATTTATATCATAAATGAAAATGTCTTTAATGGACTCATCATTAGTAGGACATAGCCAAAGAATAAGTGAACTTGAAGAAATATTAATAAAAACTTCCAAAACTGAAATGAGAAGAAAAAAATAATAAGATGGAATAAAATATCCCAAAAATATGGGACACTAAAAAATGGTGTATTGGGGCACCTGGGTGGCTCAGTTGGTTAAATGACTGCCTTCGGCTCAGGTCATGATCCCGGAGACCCGGAATCCAGTCCCACATCCGGCTCCTTGCTTGGCGGGAAGCCTGCTTCTCCCTCTCTCACTCCCCCTGCTTGTGTTCCCTCTCTGGCTGTGTTTCTCTCTGTCAAATAAATAAAATCTTAAAACAAAATAAAACAAAAGGTGTTTTATATATGTGCCTGCTAGATACAGAAGAAATATAAAAGACTAGAAGAAAATTTTGAATGAAAAATTTCCAAGATTAGTTATAAGGAGCAAACCATAGATCCAGGAAGCTCAGAGAATACTGAGCAGAAAAAATATTAATTAAATATATCTAACTTAGGTATGATGCTTAATGTTATGTGTCAACTTGACTAGCCTGCAGAACCCAGTTGTTCAGTGAAACACTAGTTTCCTTTTCTTATTTTTAAAGATTTTTTTTATTTATATATTTGATAGAGACACAGCAGGAAAGGGAACACCAGCAGGAGGAGTGGTAGAGGAAGAAGTTGAGCAGGGAGCCCAATGAGGGTTCCATCCCAGGACCCCAAGATCATGACCTCAGCCAAAGGCAGATGCTTAGAGATATTTCTGTGAAGGTGTTTTTTTTTTTTTTAAACATAATTAAAATTTAAATCAATAGACTTTGAGTATAGCAGATTACTCTGCTTATAATGAGTGGGCTTCACCCAATCAGTTGAAGGATTTAAGAGCAAATAATGTGGTGTCCCACGAAGCAAGAATCTTCAAGACTGTAATGAAAATGAGATATCAAAGTGAAACAATGAAACATCAACTTCTGCCTGAATTTCCAGCCTCCAGCCTACTCTACAGATTTTGACGTTATCAGCCCCTACAATTGCGTGAGGAAATTCTTATTCTTAAAATTTAAAATAAATCTCCCTTTCTCTGTGTGTGTATGTGTGTGTATAATATATTCAAACTGTGGAAAATCTAAGATAAGGATGTGTGTGTGTGTGTGTGTGTGTGTGTGTGTATAATATATTCAAACTGTGGAAAATCTAAGATAAGGAGAAAATCTAGAAGGAAGTAAAAACAAACAACACCTTACCTTTAGAGGAACAAGGATAAGAATTATATGGAACATTTCTTCAGAAGCCATATAGAGAAGACAGTGGGTGAAATACTTAAACTATTGGAAAAAATAACCCGTCAAACTAGAATTTTGTATTCAGTGATACTCTCTTCTGTAAATGAAAGAGAAAGACTTTCTTAGACAAAAAAAAATTTTTTTTGAGGAAATTTTCTGCCAATAAGATTGTCTTTTAAGAAGTGTTAAAAGAAGTTTTTCAGAAAGGAGTTAAATAAGTCAGAAACTCAGATCTACCTAAACAAAGGATGAGAGAGGCAGAAGCAATAAGCATAAAAGAAGATCTTCAACATGTTTATTCTTGGTCTAACAAATAACAATTTGTTCACAATAATAACAACAATTTATTCAGTCATCATCACTAATGAATAAGTGAAATAAAAGAATCAATAAGAGGCAAGAGTAAAGAATTAGTAATAGTCTTTTAGAAGAGTATTTTATGTGCTGCCTGTGAAGTGCTATAGTGTTATTTGAAAGGAGACTTGGATCAATTATAAATGCATATTGCAATTTAAGGGCGGCCACTACAAAGAGAAACAAATAAAGTATAATTGGCATGCTAAGAGAGGAAAAAATGGACTTATAAAAATGCTTAATTAAAGCCAGAGAAAAAATAGTGGAAGACAAAAAATAAAGAATGAGCATAAAATAGTAAAAAGTATAGTAGATATTATTCCAACTATGTAAAAAACATGTTAAATATCAATGGTCTAAAATACCAATTAAAAAACAGAGACTATCAGAGTAGATTAAAAACAAAAGCAAAAAAACGCTTGACCCAACTATGTTGTTTACAAGAAACCCATGGTTAATATAAAGACATGGGTGCATTAAAAGTAAATGGATGGATAAAATCATACCATTCAAGCACATACGAAAGGAAACTAGATTAGTTATATAAATTTCAGAAAAAAAAGAGACCTCAGAGCAAAGAAAATTTTTAGTGATAAAGAGGGGCATTGCATAATTGTGAGGGGAACCATATCAAAAAGGCATAAAAGTTCTGTGGGTGTGTATGTGTGTGCGTATGTGTGTGTGTGGGGGGTGTGTATATGTGTGTGTGGGGTGTGTGTGTGTGTGTGTGTGTGTGTGCATGTGTGTGTGCGTGCATTCTTTGATGCGGTGTCTGCTCAATCATTTGCCCATTTTCTAATTGGGCTGTTTGTTTTCTTATTTTTTGATGTTAAGATTTCTTTGTATATTTAGGATACTAGTACTTTATCAGTTATCTGTTTTACAAAGATTTAATCCAAGTCTTTGGCTTGCCTTTTTGTTCTTTTAATTGTGTCTTTTATGGAGCAAGAGTTCTTAATTTTAATGTAGCCTAACATGTACATTTTTTTTCATTAATAGTGCTTTCATCTAAAAAGTCATCACAAAAGCCAAGGGCACCAATTTTTTCCTTGTTACCTTCTAGAAATTTTAAAAATTTGCATTTTAATTTAAGGTCTGTTATTCATTTTGAGTTAATTTTTATAAAGGGTGTAAAGTCTGTGTTTATATTAATTATTTTGCATATGGATGCCAGTTGTTCCAACACCATTTGTTGAGAAGACTGTCCTTTCTCTCTTGAATTGTCTTTGCTTTTGAGTTGAATAAGAATAGTGAAAGAATATCCTTGCCTTGTTTTTGATGTTGCTAGGGAAGCATGTGGTTTCTCACCATTACATATAAGGTTTGTCTTTTTGTAATTAGGATAATGCAGGTCCTAATGAATGAGTTAGGAAGTATTCCCTGTGCTGTCAGTTTATGTGAGAGACTGTAGAAAACTGGTATAATTTGTTCCCAAAATAGATGATGTCCAACTTTCAGAGCTCCAACATTCTATGACTCCATATACTTAGTATCAGGTTTCAGTTGGCTATGCAACAATCACAATCACAAATGATCAGGGTGTGTTTGCTAGGTGGCAGCTCTGGTACCAATCAAATTTAATGATTTTTCCCCCCACTTAAACCTCTTCATAGTTCTGTGAAGTTTAAACTATTACTGTCCTCCATTTTACAAACAAGGAAACTAAGACATAGCTTAAAAATTATATGCTGAAGATGACATATGTGACTTAAAAGACATAAATGATGTAAATTAGACTGCTGTGTCATGCAACTAATATAATAGTGAGCCCGGAGGTGGGTATTGAGGACACTATCACATGGAGCACTGGGTGTGGGGCATAAACAATGAATCTTGGAACACTAAAAAATACAGTATTAAAAAAAGAATATAGGAAAAAAACATTTTTCTCTTGGTTATGAGAAATCCGTTCATGGCAAAGGTGCTAAGATATTATTATTACTCTTATGTCTTCAGTGCAATACTGTGTTCTCAAGTAATCAAATTACAATCAGAAAGTATCTTCCCGGGCTGTCTGACTGTCTCCGTTGGTAGAGGATGCAACTCTTGATCTTGGGGTTGTCAGTTCCAACCTCACATTGGGTTAGATATTACTTAAAAATGAAATATTTCAAAAACAAAGAAAAAATATTCTTTTAAAAATATATATATTAATATATATATATATATATTTTTTTTTTTCTTCTGTAGTCAACATTACTCCCCTAGTGATTGCAACACAAGCAGGACTGGATTGCATTTAGCTTGCTAGACACACCAAGCAATTCACATTATCATTTTCTCCCTAAGTTCTTTCTGTTTGTTGCCCCAATTTTTTTCTCCTGTTGCCTAAATGGCAGATTCTTATTTCTATCATTTAACAGTTTTCTTGTTCTTTTTTTCTCTGGGATATTTTTGCTGACTATTCTTCCATTTCAAGCAAAGTTAAATCACTCCTCTTCCAAATTACTTCACTAATTTGTGGCTACATTTTGTTTCTGTGTATGTAACATACTTATAATTTTTATAATTGCCTGACTTTCCTGTTGTGCACATTTCCTTTGGATATAAGATCATGATCTAGTTGTGATCTTTGGTATCTTGTATAAATTATAACAAATGCAGTAAATATTAGACAAATTATTTACTTACTTGAACATGTGGCTTCCTAGTGAAAAACAGAATTATAGGAAAGAATTTTAAGATTTTTTCAGTGTGGTTCCAGAATACCAGTCCCAGAAATAGCTGATATATTTATAAATATAGAGATTCATGGGTCACCTGACATGCTTTCTATAACATCTCTTTGTGTGGAGAAAATCCATTTTTATCAAGCTCTCCAAAGATTCTTGTGCATTCTATTTGTAGTATGATTCTTGCCTAAATCATCAAAGATGTTCTCTAATAAGCTACATTGAGCATTAGACTGTTAATAGCTTGGAGGGTTAGTATAGTGTTTTATATCCTTTCTGTGTCATTTCCTTGCACAATTTGATCCATTTCTTAAGTGTCTTCCTTCATCATTTGCATCAACCCTCAGATACTTTATCACTTTTTTTGAAAAACTCACTTTTACAAATATTTTTCTTATGCTAGAGCCTACCTCAAATATTCTTATCGCTATTTAAAAATAACCCTAGTCCCTCAGTTTGTTTCTGTGTCCAAGGATGAGGGTGGAGGGATGGGAGAGCCTGGTGGTGGGTACTGGGGGCACCTATTGCGTGGAGCACTGGGTGTGGGGAATGGGGAATGAATCTTGGAACATTGGAAAAAAAAATTAAGTAACAATAAGAAAAAATTATGCATATAAAAAAATAAATAAAAATAACCCTAGTATTGTAATTATACTGTATGTTAATTCACTTAAATTTAAACAAAACCTAAAAAGTAATTTCAAATGATTGTACAGCTTTTGTACCTCAAACAGACACTAAATGGAGGTGCTCCCTTTGCTGAACCAAATACGTTAACTAAAGACCAGGTCAGTATGGGGGAAGGGTATCTTTTCTAATTTGTTCATCTGGAAGAACAATTTTTCTGTCTAAATGTGGATATTGTTGTCATTTACCTACAGGTGTTGTGCATGCTTCCTCAGATCCCATTATCATTTATTGACATCTAGTATCATTACTGTGCTAAAATCTTTGTATTTTATTCTTCAATCCTTAAAATAATCTTAACATACTGGTTGCATTTCTTAAGGTAGGGAAACAGCAGTAACAACAACAAAAAATAAATAAACTAATAGCAATTGAAACAGAATAGAAATGTGTTTCTTGCCCCTGTAAACAGATGTAAGTGAATAAAAATCCCTGTCCACAGATAAATGTTGAACTTGTGGGTGGCTGTTCACACAGTTATTTAGAGATAAATGTGAATAAGGGTCTGCCATATATATTTTATAAGTGGATTTCAAGTTTTCCCTGGACAATGATATCTAGCCCATAGATGAAAAAGACCCTGAAGGATTGTCTGTAGCTTTTTGCGCTTTCTCCTTTCTCTCTCTCTCTCTCTCTCTCTCTGTTTATGTGTGAGTTTAATCATTACTTTAGTTCACTGTCCATTGACTAGAACTGAATTAAGTGCTACATGTAACTACAAGAAGGTCAGAAAAATAGTGTAGTTGTTTTTACAGGAGGAAGAAGTAGGGTTGATTAATATTTGACAGTCTCTGCCTCCTAGGTAGATTTCTTTTGGCAACTGAGTCAACAGAGTCTTACTAAGTCTAAGAGACTGGGTTATCTTTATATATTTAACACATTTTGAAATTGGGCTTTGATGACTCTTCTGACATCCAAAACCAGACCTATTAAGCATGATTTGACAGATGCTTCAAGCTTTACCTTTAAAAGCTACCCTGTGAAGATTTTCCTGAATAAATTAACTTACAGAAGAAGTCATGCAATATACAAGATGCTGAGAGGACTGAGAACTCTTTGTGGAGTTAAACAGAAATTATCAATGTACTTTTACTACCATATGCTTCTTTGATTTTTTTAATTCAGTATATAATCTGGAGGTAGTCTCAGTTATGCCTGAATTTTATTAAAATAAATGTTATTTTCTAATGGGGGAAAATTAATCATCAAATTTTTTCATGGGGGAAGTTAATCACCAAATAACTACTGATAATACATTGATAACTAAATACATTGGTAACTAAAATATTTTATCATAAAAAAGTGAAAATTGCTCTTTTACCTGGCTCAATAAATTACTGGCAGAATTATATAATTGCTTTAAAAAATGATATGGTTTGGGACACGCACACACATGCAGATAAATATTTTGCTGTCATTTCTTTTTAAAATAATTCAAGGTTTTTATTTATCTTTTGTACATATATTCATATACGTACATATATGTATATATAAAATACTCATTTATATATCTATGTGTATAAACACTTTTAATTTATTTGTGTGTGAGTGTGCATGTGTATACTTTTTAGTAAATTTTTCCATCTCACTTCTAGGAATAATGGTGTGATAGAGTGGAAAATCCTAATTTTATGGTAAAAGTGGCATTGAGATTTTCTTTTCTTTTTTTTTAAGTAGTTTTTCTTTTAAGATTTTATTTATTTATTTGACAGAGAGAGAGATCACAAGTAGGCAGAGAGGGAGGCAGAGAGAGAGGAGGAAGCAGGCTTCCTGCTGAGCAGAGAGCCCGAGGTGCGCCTTGATCCCAGGACCCTGAGATCAGGACCTGAGCCGAAGACAGAGGCTTTAACCCACTGAGCCACCCAGGCGCCCAGCATTGAGATTTTCATTGCTTTATATGATATATTGGGACTGGACTGGAAATTGGAATACCTCTGCTATATTAAAAACTCTGTAATCACTAGTTGTGTAATATTAAACAGTTCTCTCTGTTATTCTGGACTCAGGTTTTCTCATTGCTATAGGAAATATCTGCTCTAAAGCTAGGCAAACTTATCTGAGGTCTCTTCTAAGTCAACTAATTTGTTTGTTCTTAATTGTAGCCCACATTTTAAGTAATTTCTCTTATTTAATTTTTCTTGTTTTAAATTATTGTCTTATCATAGAGGGTTTGGATATTTTAAAACATTTTGTAATATATGTAATTATAGTTTTGCTGCACATGATTTAGGGAATACTGAATATATATTCAGTATTATTGACAAAAGAACGTATAATGCTTTTGCTTAATAATCTTTGGAATATAGTTTTTCATTGCACTGGTGGCATTGTATGGTATCATAGAAAATAGAATATTTAATTTGAGGTAATAATAAATGCTGTTAATACTAATTAATCTCTAGAAAGTTAAGTAGCCTCTCTGAGCTTCAGCTTTTTCACCTACAGAAAAAAGTAGTTCTGTCTTAAGAATTTGGTGATAACTAACGTGTGAATGTTTTTTATTGACTGCTATGAATATACTCTTTTAAGAATAATGTGTAATGACACTACAGACAAAGGGCTGGTATCCAAGATCTATAAAGAACTACTCAAACTCAACACCCAAAAAGAAGATGAACACATCAAAAAATGGGCAAGAGACATGAAGAGGCACTTCTCTGTAGAAGATATACAAACGACTAACAGACACATGAAAAAATGTTCAGCGTCATTAGCTATCAGGGAAATTCAAATCAAAACCACACTGAGATACCACCTTACACCAGTCAGAATGACCAAAATTAACAAGACAGGAAACAACAAGTGTTGGAGAGGCTGCGGAGAAAGGGGAACCCTCTTACACTGTTGGTGGGAATGTAAACTGGTGCAGCCGCTTTGGAAAACAGTGTGGAGATTCCTTAAAAAATGGAAAATAGAGCTACCCTATGACCCTGCAATTGAAGTACTGGGCATTTACCCCAAAGATACATATATAGTGAAAAGAAGGGCCATGTGTACACCAATGTTCATCGCAGCAATGGCCACAATCGCCAAACTGTGGAAAGAGCCAAGGTGCCCATCAACAGACGAATGGATAAAGAAGATGTGATACATATTTACAATGGATACTATGCCTCCATCAGAAAGGATGAATATCCAACTTTTGTAGCAACATGGACTGGACTGGAAGAGATTATGCTGAGTGAAATAAGCCAAGAAGAGAAAGTCAAGTTTCGCATGGTTTCACTTACTCACGGTGTATGAGGGGTAACCTGGAGGACAGTGGGAGAAGGAAAGTAAATGGGAACTAGGGTAATGTAGGGAGGGAAACGAAACAACAGAGACTTTGGACACAGAAACAAACTGAGGGACTTGGAGGGAGGGGGGTGGAGGGATGGGAAAGCCTGGTGGTGGGTACTGGGGACACCTAAAGCATGGAGCACTGGATGTGGGGAATGGGGAATGAATCTTGGAACACTGGAGAAAAAAAAAAATTAAGTAACAATTAAAAATAAATAAATAAATAAATAAAATATTTTAAAAAGAATAAAAAGAATAATGTGTACTATATATAACATATTGAAAGTTGTTTTTATAATACATTTTATTATTTAATCACAGTTTAGACTTATAGAAGTTTGGAAAGATGATACATAAAGTTGCCATGCATTCCTCACCTGGTTCCCCTATTGTATCTCATAGTAGTATGATACATTAGCTACAATTCATGAACCAGAAATGGTAAAGTATTATTAACCAATGTAATTCTTCTCTTTTAGTGTCCTATCCACAGTGCTGCATTATATTTACTTACCACACTTCTTTAGGGTTCTCTTGCCTGTGGCAGTTTCTCTGACTTGCTTTGATTTAATGACCTTGACAATTTTCAAGAATAAGGGTCAGATATTCTAAGAATATCTGTCAACTGATATTTATCCGATGTTCTTTTTATTTTTATGATTAGACTGTGTTATGTTTGGGGAGAAAAAAACACAAAGATAGACTGCTATTTTCATCACCCATGGATGAGGTAATGTTTGTCAGGTTTTTACACTATAATCTTTCCCTTTTTTCACTGTTTTTCATGCTGAAGTGGCGAGGATGCAACAGCTTTTTAAGGGCAGAATATCTATACAAATTATTTGGGATTGCTCTACACAGGAGGTTTATCCTTTCTTCCCATTTACTTATTAATTCAGGTATTTATTTATGTAGGTATGAACTCATGGTTATTTGTTCTATACTTGTTATAATCCAATACTTATTTATTTATTAATATTGGCATACCCTTATCATTGTTGGTTGTTCCCTTCTTGTTTTTTTGTTTTGTTTTGGTTTGGTTTTAGAGATACAGTATGTTCATGTTGTATATTTCCTGCCCTAATCCTAGAATCAACCATTTCTCCAATTGCACTGGTGACTTTAATTAGGGATTATTATTAGACACCAAGATTTGGGGGTAAAGTATGCTTGTTACTGTGGAGCCCTGCTTCTAGGTTCCGTCTTCTGAAAATGAAAGTATGTGTATGTAAAAACCAGTGGATATACACCTTTCTCTTTTTTTTTTTTAAGATTTTATTTATTTATTTGATACAAAGAGAGAGATCACAAGTAGGCAGAGAGGCAGGCAGAGAGAGAGGAGGAAGCAGGCTCCCTGCTGAGCAGAGTCCAATGCGGGCCTTGATCCTAGGTTCCGGGGATCATGACCTGAGCTGAAGGCAGAGGCTTTAACCCACTGAGCCACCCAGGCACCCGGATATACACCTTTCAATACATATTCCTATGTATATTCATCTGTATCTGTATATGTTCAGTAAGGTAAATATGAATTCATTCTGATGCCTCCAGCTTTTATCCATTATGACATAAATTATTCTAGTTTCTCTTTGCTTATCTGTAGATTCTCACATCAACAATGAAAACTCTGGCTACCATGCTCCACCATCGACTTACCTAATTGTTCAATTCCAGAATATATACACAGCACCACAGGAATCCTAAATCTGTATGCTTGTGAGAAACAACATTATTAAATAGAATATAGTGCTTGTGTAAGTTTCTTTTTTCTTCAGTTTTACAGACCCCCCTCATTTTCAAAGCTATTTAGATCAGCACTTTTTGCTACACTCCCTTCAGTGAGGTTGTTCAATATATTTGTAATCTGGTTATTGTTTTGTCACTTTCTGCATTCCATCCTAGAATATATACTTTCTATATTTACATTAAGGCTCATCCTGTAAAGTTCTATGTGTACTGAAAAATTCATAGTGTCATGTATCCACAAACACAGTATCATAGAGAATCATTTATTGCTCTAAAAAGATCCCTTCTGCTCCGAGTATGCAACACTTTTCCTCAGCATTAAACACCTGGCAACCAGTGATTATTTTATATTTCCATAGCATTGCCTTCTGGGAGTTATTTTTTTTAAATAAATTCCTGCTATGAAACTCTCTTTGTATAATTCATCTATTTCATTAGAAATAGATGCCAAGTTTGATGTCATGTACATACGCTGCATCATTGATGAAAGACAGGCCAACAAGATGTGTATGCATTTTCAATTGCAAAACAAAAGAAGCTCAGGGGTGTATTCACAGACCAACATAAATTCTAGCTTATAATAGAATGAAGTGTATATTCTAGCTTCCTAAATTTATATATATAATATTTAATAAATATAAAATATAGCTTTAGATTCTCCCCTAAACTTTTATGTCAGAAAACAAAGTGAAATATGTTAAGAATGTTAAAAAATGTAGATTTTAGTTCACACTATTGTTGAAGGAGCTACATAATTTATTATGTTCTAGTGATAGATTTAATTTTAAGGAAGACAAGGTAAAAATATACTTTATTAAAAATAAATCCATAACCTATGATGAGAAAATGCAGCATACTTGCATTGACCTTCCTTACTGAATTTAGCAGCATTGTTCTAAAAAGATGTATATTAGAACAATTAATAAAATAATAATGTTAAAATAAATAAGTAAAATGAACTTAATTACAGCTAACTTCTATTGACCACTTTCTTTTTTTTTAAGATTGTATTTATTTATTTGACAGAGAGAGAGATCACAAGTAGACAGAGAGGCAGGCAGAGAGAATGGAGGAAGCAGGCTCCCTGCTGAGCAGAGAGCCCGATGCGGGTCTTGATCTCAGGACCCTGAGATGAAGACCTGAGCTGAAAGCAGACGCTTTAACCCACTGAGCCACCCAGGCACCCAAGGGGATATTCATTTTAAGGTAAAAAAAAAATGCTATTATGCTACTTCTATAGACAATTTTGAATACAAAAAGTCTATCATAGTTTTGATTAATGCTTCAATTTATCCATTGTAATATATGCAAATATATTTTTCTGACAGTTAAGTAATATATAACCTTCCACTTTTCTAGAGTGTAATGGAAGACATCCAAAGATGAACCATAATTAAAAGTGTATATTGAACCAAAGAAGTACTACATTTTGGATGATAAATCACCTCATTTGGGAAAATGGTACCAATCAATTAAAATAGCTCCTAAAAGAGACTTCCTACAAAAAAGATATGATTCATATTTCTAAGACCTTTGATAAAATTTTTTAAACAGGAAATGTTGTAATTCCAGATGATACTGGTGAAAGTGATACCAATACAATAAAGATAAAATGAAAGAAAAGTATTATTAGTAATGAATAAAAGGATAATTAAGTCATTTTAAATTAGAAATTATATCCATTAGATAATAAAATAATATCATAACTTATAGATGATTCCAAATGCTTGCCATTAACTTGGAAATTATTTAAAAATTCTTTTAATTCATAGATTCATAATCAGTCCAAGAGTATCAATGAGGTTAATGTTGCTACTCTCAGTAATGCTGAACATTGATGAGATCCTGATGCTTTTTTTATAAGTGGGTCAAAAAATCTAGTTATCAGTGAAACTAGTACATCCAAAGTTGTCACTTAATGATCTTACAGTATATATAGAGTTCCACATTTTGGGGTTTATGCTCTAATAGATTTAGAATATTGTTAAATGCTACTTATTTTAATTTTGTAATAAATATCTGACAATTTAAGAAAAGAAAATGTTTAAAAATAGAATTATTTAATTACTAGTGGCTGGATAGTTACTGTTTGAGATAACCCTTCTCACCTAGCTCCCAGGCACTATTTTCTGCCCACATCCACCTTTTTGGGTACTCAGAAAGACTAATCCCTTCTTCTGGCTGCATCTCCCTGCCAACCCACCCCAATACTGTTGAGGACTTCTGGCCAGGTTAGGACAATGGGAGGATAAAAGAATAAGAATAAGAAAATAATAATAGTAATAGTAATAATAGTAATAATAATAATAATATAAAAGAAAATGGAGGAGGAAGGGAGGGGAGAAGGAAACTGCTAGAAACTGCAGTAATTCTTCTGCACTCCCTTCTCTGTCATCTCTCTCAAAAAATGTATCCAACTATGTGTTCCCAATAGTGACTGGGCTCCAATAAAAATATTTACTATCCTCTTCTATTCAGCAAAAGGGCTGTGGTAGTTTCCCACTGTAGTAGTTTTCTAGGCATATTCTTATTCCTTGTTTTTATCCCTGACAATGTATTCCCGGACTTTTGTAGGAAGTGTCTCCATGAGGACTCTTTATTTGAAATGTTTGGGTGAATTCTAATTCTTGTCAAAAACTCAGCCTAAGATATCTAGAAATAACAACTTTTGAAACTTTGATGAATATTCTCTATGCATGTACACACTAGAGCTCCAACTCTACAACTGTACATAGGGGAATAATCTGTTCTGTAATTTTTCTTTTTTTAAAATTTTAATTCCAATATAATTAATATAGTATTATGTTAGTTTAGTTTCAGATACATGATATAGTGATTCAGTAATTCTATACATTATTCAGTGCTCATCATGATAAGGATACTCTTAATTCCTTTCACTTACTTCAACCATCCTCTCACCCACCTCCTTTCTGGTAATCATCAATTTGTTCTCTGTAGTTAAGTCTGTTTGGAGTTTCTCTCTTTTTTGCTTTGTTCTCTTGTTTTGTTTCTTAATTTCCACATATAAGTGAAATTGTGTGGTATTTGTCTTTCTCTGACTTCACTTAATAATACTCTTTAGCCCCATCCACATTGTTACAAATGGCAAGATTTCATTATTTTTTGTTGTTGAGGAACATTCCATATGGGTAAAGATATATGTATTTATTATATATATTTATGTATATATATAATCTCTTATTCATCCACTCATTAGTTGATGAACATTTAGGTGTTTCCTAGTTTGGTTATTGCTGATAATGCTGCTATAACACCGTGTATATGCACCCGTTTGAACTAGTATGTTTGTATCCTGCCGGGGGCCAGCCCCAGCAACAGTCGGGATCCGAGGGTGGAGGAAGGCGTTGGCGAATGAGAAAATCAAACTCAAAGATGGTATAGAGATCTCCTGAAAACACTGTTCTCAGGGCTCTTTATTTATAGAGAGTTACACGTTTTTTCAGGTGGAAACCATATGAGCAAAGGGTTTCTTTGAGTGATGAATCAACAATCTTGAGTGACAATAGTGACAATAGTGTTTTTGAGGGTCCTCACAAAAACATGACGTGCCTTTTGCCCTTGAGGTCTCACACAATGAAAAGGGATGTGCCTATTTCTTTGAAGGGTCCATACAATAAAGCAGGATGTGCCAATTATATCCTAATCTATAGACTGATCGATCACAGGCAGGCATGTCCTGAGCAACAGATGGTTCCTGCAAATCCTTATCTTATTAGAACGTTTTACTTCCCCCGAGCATAGGGAAGTGAATGAATGGTCACACAAACAGGAGGTTGCAATATCCAAGCTGCTTATGTTAGTAAAGGTTTTACTAAGTTTTAAAGTAAGTATGTTGTGCCCCCACAATCCTACAATTATTAAGCTTCATAAGGACTGGCATGGCTCTCACACCTTGGATGAGCGCTTGTCCAGGTTCACGTCCCAGGGACACAAAGGACATATTGCCCCGGCCCACAGGGTACATTCATGGGTACCTCCACCATAGTTTTTGTGGCTTGCAGCATGGCAGGGGGGGATCACGCCACCCCCGACAGTATCCTTTGGGTAAATATCTAGTGGTGCAATTGCTGGACCATAGGATAGTTTTATTTTTAACTTTTTGAGGAAACTCCATAGTATTTTCCAGAGTGGCTGCTCCAGTTTGTGTTCTGACCAGCAGTGTGTAAGAAGAGGGTTCCCCTTTCTCCACATTCTTTCTAACATCTGTTGTTTCCTGCGCTGTTAATTTTAGCCATTCTGACTGCTGTAAAGTGATGTCTCATTACAGTTTTGATTTGTATTCCCCTGATGATCAGTGATGCCGAGCATCTTTTTATGTGTCTGTTGGCCATCTGCATGTCTTCTTTGGAAAAATGTCTATTCATGTCTTCTGCCCATTTTTTAAACTGGATATTTTTTGGGAGGTGTTGAATTTTATAAATTCTTCATATATTTTGGATATTAACCGTTTATCAGATATGTCATTTGTACATGTCTTTTCTCATTCTGTAGGTCGCCTTTTAGTTCTGTTGATTGTTTCCTTTGTTACACAGAAGCTTTTTATTTTGATGCAGTCCCAGTTTATTTTTGCTTTTGTTTTCCTTGCCTCAAGAGACATATCTAGGAAAATGTTGTTATGGCCGATGTCAGAGAAATCACTACCTGTGCTCTCTACTATGATTTTTATGGCCTCAGTTCTCATGTTTAGGTCTTCAATTTATCTTGAGTTTATTTTTGTGTATGGTATAAGAAAGTGACCCACTTTCAGTCTTGCATTTTACTCTCCAGTTTTCCCAACACTATTTGGTAAAGAGACTGTCTTTTCCACATTGCATAGTCTCATCTTTATTGTCAAAAATTAATTTACCATGTAGTCAGTCATAGGTTTATTTTCAGGCTCTCTGTTGCTTTCCATTGATGTATGTGTCTATTTTTATGCCAGTACCATACTTTTCCAATTACTACAGCTTTATGGTCTGTCTTGATATTTGAGATTGTGACATATCCTCTTTTGTTGTTCTTTTTCCAGATTGCTTTGGCTATTCAGGATCTTCTGTGGTTCCAAAAAAAATTTTAGGATTATTTGTTTTAGTTCTGTGAAAAATGCTATTGGTATTTTGATACAGATTGCATTGAATTTGTAGATTGTTTTGGGACTAAATTGTATTAGACTAAAACGTCCATTTTATGGACTTTTTAGAAAGTTTTTATTTAAATTCCAGTTAACATACAGTGTAATATTATTTTCAATGTAATGTTTAGTGTTTCAACACTTACATACAATACCCAGTGCTCATCGCATTGCTTATTTAACCTATCCTTCCAACCACCTGCGCTCTGGTAACCATCAGTTTATTCTCTATAATTAAGAATCTGTTTCTTTGTTTGCCTCTTTCCCTTTTCCCCCTATACTTGTACAGCCACTCTGGAAAACAGTATGAAGGTTTCTCAAAAAGTTAAAAATATAACTAATATATCTGTATATTGATCTTGTATCCAGCAAACTTACCACATTAATTTATCAGTTCTAGTAGCCTTTTGATGGGTCTTTAGGGTTTTCTATATATAGTAGCATGTCATCTGCCAAATAGTGAAAGTTTTACTTCTCCTTTATCAATTTGTATGACTCTTATTTCTTTTTGTTGTCTGATTGCTGTGGCTAGGACTTCCAGTATTATACTGAATAAAAGTATTGTGAGAGTGAATATCCATCTTATCCCTGTTCTTATGGGAAAAGTTCAGTTTTCACCATTGAGTGTTGATTGTGAGCTTTTCATATATAACCTTTATTATGTTGAGGTGTGTATCCTCTAACTGTACTTTCTTGTTTTGTTTTGTTTTTTATCATGAATGGATGTTATAGTTTGACAAATGCTTTTTCTGGATCTATTGAAATGATCATATGGTTTTTATCCTTTCTTTTGTTGATGTGATATATCCCATTGATTGATTTGCTAACGTGGAACCACTCTCACATCCCAGGAAAAAATCTCACTTGATAGTGGTGAATGATTTTTTAAAAATATATTGTTAGATTCAGTTTGCTAATAGTGCTGGTCTCATAGAATGAATTCGGAAGGTTTCCTCCTCTTGTATTTTTGTAAATAGTTGGAGAAAGATAGATATTAATTGTTCTTTAAATGTTTGATGGAAATTCATCTGTGAAGCTATCTGGTCCCAGACTTTTATTTGTTGGGAGTTTTTAAATTACTGATTCAATTTCATTGCTGGTAATCAGTCTCTTCAAGTTTTCTATTTCTTCCTGATTCATTTTAGGGTGTTATGTATTTCTTGGAATCTATCCCTTTCTTCTAGGTTGTCTGTTTGTTGGCACATAAGTTTTCATATTATTCTATTTTGATTTTTTGTATTTCTCTGTGGTTCTTTGTTATTTCTCCTCTTTCATTTCTGATTTTGTTTATTTGAGTACTATTTCTTTCCTTTTAGATGAATCTGGTTAAAGGTTTATCAATTTTGTTGGTCTTTTCAAGGAACCAGATCCTGGTTTATTGACCTGGTTTGTTTTTTTAGTTTGTATATTGCCTATTTCTGCTCTAATCTTTATTATTTCCTTCCTCTACTGGTTTTGGGTTTTGTTTATTCTTCTTTTTCTAAATCCTTCTGTGTAAGTTTAGGCTTATTTGAGATTTTACTTGTTTCTTGGGGGTAGGCCTAAATGCTCTAAACTTCCATCTTAGAACAGTTTTTGCTACCCAATGATTTTGAACTGTTATGTTTTCATTTGCATTTGTCTCCATGTATTTTATTATTTCATAATTGATTTCTTGGTTAACCCCTCCATTGTTTAGTAGCATGTTATTTAACCTCTATACATGTGTATTCTTTCCATATTTCTATTCTTGTGGTTGATTTCTACTTTCATTGCATTGTGGTTGTTATGCATTACTAACTCAACTTGCATTCTCTCGGTGTGGTATAGTGGTTAGCAGAATTTGCTTTGGAGTCAGAATGCTGGGATTAAAATCTTATTCCTGTGATTTACTAGCTATGTGACCTTAGAAAAACATGTTTAAACACTTTGTGTCTTAGATTCCTAGTCTTCCTAGTCTGTGAAATGGAGATGATAATACTATCTGCCTCATCAAGTATTTCCGAATATTAAGTGAGTTAAAAAAGATGGAGTACTTCTACAAATGTGGTGCATAACCCTTCAATAAATTACAGTTGTTTATTTTGATATTTTGGTATTATTATTGGTAGTATTGATATATTATCAGTATCTTCACCTTTTCATGGTATAGGATAAAGCTGAGATGCTCAAAAAAGATAGATGTACACATCTAAGCATGCATAAGAATATATATTCTAATAAATCCCATAAAATAATGATGGTTTGCAATATTTTAAACTTTGGTTTATTTTACAGGAGAAAAATCTCATTTGTATTATGTGTTAATTAATAACATAAATAAGGACATTTTCTAATAGTTATGATTTACATTTCTTTTGTTTATCTTTTTAAGATTTATTTATTTATTTGAGAGAGAATATATGTGAAAGGGAAGGGCAAGGGATGAGGAAGAGAAAATCTCAGGCAGACTACCTGCTGAGCACAGAGCCCCAGGCAGAGTTTGATCCAAATAGACACTTCTGCATTTCTGATTTTGATTTGACTTAATTTCTAATACTTGGTTTGGACAATTTTCAATGAAATTATTTTTATTTTAATGACTAGAGAAGGCACCTGGGTTGCTCAGTTGGTTAAGCATCTGACTCTTGATTTCAGCTCAGGTCGTGACCTCAGGGTCATGGATTCAAGACCCATGTTGGACTCTATGCCCAGTTACTTAAAATAATAATAATAATAATAATAATAATAATAATAACAATAATAATAATAATGGGAAACTAAGCCATTTGCCGAATTATTTTCCCACTCATTTTCAAGTATTTCATACCATTATTAATGGTATATCTTATATTACACAATTTTATAATTATAGCTGTTCAACAAATCACATTTTAAGTTTCCTGATTTAAATGGTATATTTAGAAAAATGTCTGAACACAAAATTATAATGTTTTCATCTACCTATTGTACTTCTAGTGATTTTTTTGTTTTATTTTTTTATTTTTATCATGGTGTGAATACTCTTAATATAAAATATATTTTTATATAGGTAGTAAAGGAAAGATGACATTTTCATGTCACTGTTCTCTGCTTATTCTTTCCTTTAGTAATTTGAAATGCCATCCACAATTTTCATATGAACCTGGGTCTATATCTGTGTTGTCTATTTCAGTATTACAATCTGAGAGATTTTACAAAATATATATAATCAAGTCCTTCGGATTTTTGAAAATTTTTCTTAATTTACAATGAGGATGTTATGTGGTTGTTTCATTCACTGCATTTTGTTTATCATGTTGTCACAGGAAATTAAAAAAATATGTACTCTGGATTCTCATGTCAGTTTCTGATTACTATTCCCTTAAGGATTCTTGGTAAATTTCTTTATTTCTACACCTTTATATCTTTGTTTTTCTATTATTGTGAATTTTTATATTCTTTTTCTATCTTCTTCTTTAACAACCATTTCTAATCTTGCCTTTCCTATAACTATATCCAGTAAAAATCAATAGCTGATAAAGACAGGTCCTTCTTTACAGAATTCCAGTTAATGGAATTGAAAATTCCAATTTGCAATCTCTAATGAGACAATGGATTATATCAATGGATTCTATCAATTGATCAAGTGATGCACAATTTTTAGGTGAAAGATTAATGAAGAATATTGTAATGGAGAGAAATACTGACCCCATTGTTCAATCTTAGCATCACTGAAAGTGGGATCCCAAACACCATGTACCTAATTATATGATGTAAAAAGATGGATACAACATTATGTACGAATGTTTTTCACTTAAAAAAATATGAACTTTAATCAAACTTCCAGCTTTAACTTCCAGTTTGTAGGAAATATGGACGATAGAAGAACAAGTTCAATAATACCATGAGGAAGCAATCAGCCAAATTTGGAATATAGGGCATTTTAGAAAATCAATGACCCAGTTTTACTTACTGTTCTGGGAAAAAGGATGAGAGTGAAGAAAGGAAGTGAGAAGCCTTATAAAATAAAACATAACAACCAAATGCAATGTGTGGACCTTGTTTAGATGCCAAATATAACAAACAATTGTAAATTGTCAACTTTTAGACAAACAGTAAATTTGAATATGTTTATATTATTTGATGATAAGAATAAATCATTGTCAATTTTTTTGGTTTAATAATCTCATAACGGTTATATAGGCATAGAGGTCCAAAGTGTGTGTAAGTATATGTAGAAAGTTTACACTGAAGACACTGAAAGTATTTATACACCTAAGTGAACACAAAGTGATATATTACACAAACAACTTCCAAGAGAGGTAAAATGGCCATTATGTGGATATGTATGCATATATATAAACACAAACCTATACATTTTTATCTCCAGTTCTATTAAAATAGAATGCAGGATGATACATATTTTAGTGCAAAGTGTATTTATGAGAATTTTCATCTTTTTCAGGAGCTTTACTTATCATAATTGAAGTCTGCTGCAGTAGAAGTTTCATTTTCTTTACAATACATTTTGCTGTGAATACGGACAATAAAGAAAAATTCCATTCATAATTTCAGCAAGATCTCCACCTTCTTACTAAAGGTGACAATTTTAGGAGATAAATTTCTTCAGCATACACCACACTAGGATTAAGTACCTACAGGTGTTAAATTCTAATTACCTCAATGATATTTAAAAATAATGGATAATAACTTTAATGAGTGGTAAAAATCTCACATTTTCAGCCACATAAAAAACTTAACCATTATTTTTAAAGTAATGCTCTATTAAAGAATATGTGGCAAGAGTGTTAGTTGCTAAGGAAACCGTCCTCCATGAAATTGAATATAAAATAGAAACTTTTGAAAAAGATATCTAAAATGCACACTGAATATTTTGCATTAGCTTCTTTTGACTTTGTTGTTGGTACTGGTGTCTTTTGGAGTATATTTTTAATACCAAGTACAATGAAATTTACTTAGGGCACTGAAAATGTGCACTGGGTTTCAAAGTTGTTTTAATAGAGTGAATATAAACCTTGGAGAATTTCATGAAGAATAACAGGTCTTTAACATCATGAATTCAGCTGTGTCACAGTAAGCTACATCAAAGTTTTTGCAGAATGCTTTACAATATTCCTACATTCTCTGTTCTTTCTAATACGGACTTTCTGAAAATTAAATATTACTTATTCATATATCATTTATATTTTATTCTAAATAAATCTAAATAAATGATTATTATTTAAGTGAAGATGAGATTAACATGAATAGAGAGCATTTTTAACCTTACATTTTTCTTTATAGTCCTAGTCTCCAGAGAGGTAAGAATATATTAGTGTTCATAAATCAATTGAATTTTCAACAAGATTAATTCCTAAATTATAGTGGAGCCCACAACTTCCTTTTACACTTTTATAAACATCACTATATTTGTTCTTAAAACTGTTGTATTTTATTTATAAATTACACATATAATAACTTTGTAAAAGAGCAAAACCATGTAAATAAAGAAACATTGCTCCTTGACTGGCCCACATACAATAATAATGATAATAATAGTAGTAGAATAAAGTGTGTGCTCTGAACATTGTGTTTATCCAGTCTGCTATTAATGGACATTTGGAGTATTTCCAGGCTGTATATATTATAAATAAAGCTGCTAAAACCTTTCTTGTGAGTGTATTTTTCCTGATCATATGTGTTCATTTCCTTTTATAGACATTTGTTTTCATTTATTTTTGCTGAACAGCTAGAATTGAAATAATTTGGTCAAAGGTTTGATGTATATTTAGTTTAAATTAAAGTGTCAGATATTTCTTCAAAGATCTTTATAAAATGCATGCAAGTTACAATGATCCCAGAGTCTCACAAACATTAGTGTTGTGAGGTTTTAAAGTTTTCAGCTTTGATAGCTTGTATGTGATATCTCATTATAGCTTTCAGTTGCCTTTCTCTGGGGACTAGTGGTATTTTCATATGTTTTTCAGTCATTTGTATATCATTTTTATGAATTATAAGTCTTACACCATTCTTTTTTTGAAATTGAATTTATATCTTTTTTTTACTGTTGTGGTTTATTTATATAGTCTGATACAAGTAATGTATCAGATATACATCATATATTTATTTATTCCCATCTGATATTTATTCCTATCATTATAATCTTAATGACTTTGTTTAATGAACTGTATTCATCAGTATATTTTTTGTTTGGTTTGATTTGGTTTGGTTTGTTTACCTTAGTGTTAGTTTTCTTTGTGCCTGCCCCATGTAAGAAATATTTGCTTATCTCCAGGTCATAAAAATACTTCCTCATGATTTTTAATAGTATCCTTTATGCCATTATCTTTTGTATTTGGGTCTACGTTCTTTTTGAATTAGTTTTTGTGTGCTGTGTTATTAGTTATAGCAATTTTTTTGTAAATAGTATTATATTTTCTACTTAAAACCATCCTTTCCAACCTTTATGTTTATTTTTCTCTTAATATATTCACTAGCTATGATATCTAGTATAATGTTGAAAAGAGGTAATGAGAACAGACATCCTGATCTTTGGGGGAAATATACATTATTTTACCATTAAGTATGGTGTATGTATACATTTTTAAAAAGTTCTCATTGAGAATCTTAGAACACTGAAAAAATAAAATAAATTATTATTAAAAATACTCATTGAACTGAAAAAGTCCCTTTCCATTTCAATATTTCTGATATACATATTTCTATTATATAAATGTGCTGAATTTTCTCCTATAGCTACTGAGATGATCATATATTCCTTCTTCATTATTTTATTAATGTGTTAATTTACATTGATATTTTAAACATTAAACCAACATTGGTTCATTACCATAAAATGATTGAATTGTTAAAACAGACTCACATAAATCATAGATCATCTCTAACACTAAACTTAGGAACTATTCAAAATTTTCAAACAACCTATAAATACGACCTTCTTTCTGGAGAGGCCAAAACCCATCAACCGAAGCAGTTTTTAAGTGTTCCTCTCTCCCACTTTGGGATGTGAAAATATGAACACTTAACCATGTGTTCACAAAATTACTGTTAGATAAAGGTGACTTAGTATTTTTACTCCATCTGCTTGACTAACTTTCACTCTCCAGCTGGCCAAGTTCTATCAATCCTTAAAATCTGGGTTTGTTTGTCATAAGAGAGCCAGATAGACAAGCCATTTCTTGCCAAAATGCTTTTATTTAAGAGCTCTTAGTATACAGATTTCCATTTGTGAATGCTATTAGCTTATTTACAAGAAGATCTGGTCTACTTCAGTTATTGCCTCAGCACTCCCAAAGTAGGAGGGAATAAATCACAGCCCAGCTGTTAGCTTTTCTTTCCAGTCCACCCACTGCTCTTTGTCAGTATCTCCTTGCCAATCATTTCCATGTATCATTTCATAATTTCTCTTTAAACCAGTTTTCTGAAAATATTTCCTGTAATGTCTATATAAACAAGTTTCTAAACATTCCAATGACCAACATCTAGAGGAAAATGGGAAATATTCTTGCTATAAATCATTTCAGTCATGGTTCTATCCCTTCATAGATCTTTTAAATTCTTTTTTTTTCAACTTTTTGTTCATTCTTTCTGTCATTAAAGGTTATTTGGACTCATTGTTTTCACATGTTAATGGAAGTATGTGTGATTTTTCTAAA
This sequence comes from Spilogale gracilis, assembly GCA_004023965.1. Lineage (NCBI taxonomy): Eukaryota > Metazoa > Chordata > Mammalia > Carnivora > Mephitidae > Spilogale > Spilogale gracilis. Next base: position 119,226 of record PITA01004531.1, read on the forward strand.
GCCTACTCTTGACCCATCTGTATTGGCATGTATGACATCAAGGGTTTAATCAGGTCTCAAATAAATCCCAAGATATTTTCTCATTCTGATTGGGACAAGAAGTTGATTTTTATTGACTTCTAAGGTTAATACAGTAAAAGACTTTAATATAGCATTTGACATATCATGCTTAAGTTAAAATTATAGTATATATTTCCCTTTCATGTACTTATTATGTGTACACATAATTCCAATTCCTGGGATAGTTACTAGGGGCCATTTAAAAACAACAACAACAACAAAAACAATAACAGCAGCAGCAACCCCTCCAAACAAACAAACAGACAAAAACCCAAATATAAACCCTTAGATCCTACTTGGTGTTTGAAGATAACTATAACATTATTCTCATATAGCATAAGTTCTTACAGACACAGGTCTTCAGATAATATTATGTAATTCTACCCATTTTCTTCCTGATTGTGATTAATATGATTCTGACTATACATATTATTTTCTTGACAATTTGAACCCTGAGGGAAGTCCTTCTTTTTAAAGGTAGTACCTGGGCACTTTGAGAACAATAACAAAGGCCACACTGTCACCATAAATGCATCTCCCTGACATAAACCTCTAATATACCTGACCAATGATCTTTAAGGAGATGAGATTTCACCATAATCAGATTTCCCAGTCTCCTTCCCTGAAAAATTGTATAAATCTTCCTTAATCATTACTAATGCACCCAACGTTTTGTCAGCTCTGAGGTTTCTCTCATCCATTCACAAATCCTTCATCATCTTCCTCAACTAAGTTCTATTTTCAGTCTCCTGGAAATACTCCCTTTACCCTCCACATTTGGTTAAAAAATTCTTCTTATCATAAGGTCCTGAGAGTAAGATTCAGGTTGAGCCCCCAGTTGGACTCCATGCTCTGCGGGGACTCTGCTTGAAATATTCTCTCCCTCTGCCTTCCTCTACTTGTGCATGGGCTCTCTCTCTCACATAAATAAATAAATATTTAAAAAAAACTTCATGATATTTGCCATAATTTATCTTGGTTTCCACTGACTTTACATCTTAACTCATATCTTCCCTCTTTTGGTAGGGTGTTTGATTTGAGTATAGAGTGTACCCATTTATGCAATGAATAGAATCAGTATTTCCTGGACCTCCCCTTTACCTCATCCCTGGAAAATCTTGAGGAATTTGATAACTAAAGAATTATAGGTCTTCCACTGCTTTTTTTTTTTTTTTTAAGATTTTATTTATTTGACAGAGGGAAACACAGCCAGAGAGAGAACACAAGCAGGGGGAGTGAGAGAGGGAGAAGCAGGCCTCCCGCCGAGAGCGAGCCCGATGTGGAACTGGATTCCAGGTCTCCGGGATCATGACCTGAGCCGAAGGCAGTCGCTTAACCAACTGAGCCACCCAGGCATCCCTTTCCACTGCTTTTAAGACAATAGGGGTGAATTCACATTTAGTACTAATCTGAATATGTAGGGTGAGACTTAGATCCACGCTAAAGTCCCCTTAGGTATACATAACGTTATATTTAGTTTATGGATATCATACCTAGTTCATTAATATATCCCTTGATTTATACATATAATCTTTAATCTTAGACATCCAGATTGGTAAGACAAATAAAACTTTTGTGAGTTGGTAAAAGCATAAACAATCTCAATCACCCATTCCCATCTCCCAATCCTAAATCCTAAAATCCATCCAGCTGAACCCAACCACGTCACAACCATCATACTTCTACTAAAAACATAATTGTTTCTTTGACTTAGCTACCCTGTTAAACACTTTTACCACTTGGTTTCAGTAGCAGATACTTTAAATTGTCCATTCTATTTTTTAGTGAAATGGTAACTCTGAGGTAGAAAAGAGATTCATTATACATGTGTTATTCCAGTACATTGCTTGTTTCTATGCATTAATAGCAGCACAATGTGTACTGTAACTAAGGAAACAAATTTAGATTGGCAAAATTGTTGGACTATTTGCTGTTCTAAACTTTTGCTTGCATTATCCATAATTGTTTCTGCTACTGGATGTATAAACAAAGTCTTGGAGTAGAATAAATGTTCATTCCAATTGATGACTCAGTATATCTTTGTAGACACCACAGGGCATGCCAATAAGATGGGGTTAGTTGTGAGCAAGCCCTTGACATGGTGGAATTTTTACCTAGAGCCATCGTTGAATGATTAGCTTTTACATTACCGCTTAGTAAAATCCTTCACCATATTAATGCCTTCAGTGAATGTGAAGGACCTGTACAATTGTTTGTTTTCTCTGAGCATGAGCCCTCCTCCTCTAGTCTAAAAGAATCTCTGTAAGATTGTTAGTATTTTTCCTTTCATGTTTTGGAGATTTCATAACTGAAATGTCAAGTTTTATCTGTGAAAATACTTCCAATTGAGAATTTAATTTTTAACAGATACAAGATCATGAACATTTGGTAATTTTTCTTGCCAGCTTTTAAAAGTAGTGATCTTGAATTAGTCTATTTCTTCAAAGTTTATTGAATTAATTAACATAAAGTTTTCATTATATCCCTTATTGTGTTAATATTTTAGATAGCTTCCTCCTTGATACCTCCTCTATCATTCCTGATATTGATAAGTTATGTATTCTCATTTTTTTCAATTATTTGCTAAGATTCATCAATTCATCATTTCAAAGTACAGTTCTTTGTCTTCTTGATAGTCCTTTATTTCAATTTTTTAATTACTTCTGTTTTATTTCTATTTTTATTTCATTAATCCCTTCCTTCTTGATGTGGAAACTTGTATTAGTTGAATTAATTATATTCTTTTCTAATATATGTATGTGAATTTTCTCATTTCTTCTTTTTTTTAAGATTTTTATTTGACAGAGAGAAATATAGCTGGAGAGGGAACACAAGCAGGGGGAGTGAGAGAGGGAGAAGCAGGCTTCCTGCCGAGCAGGGAGCCCAATGTGGGACTCGATCCTGGGTCTCTGGGATCATGACCTGAGCCAAAGGCAGTCACTTAACCAACTGAGCCACCCAGGCACCCCTCTTCTTCTTCTTTTTTTTTTTTATATATTTAAATCTTATTTTATTTATTTATTTTTTTATTGTTACTAAAATTTTTTTCCAGTGTTCCAAGATTCATTCCCCATTCCCCACAGCCAGTGCTCCACGCTTT
>PITA01004532.1:0-122304 GCA_004023965.1 Spilogale gracilis
GGGTGGCTCAGTTGGTTAAGCAACTGCCTTCGGCTCAGGTCATGATCCCGGAGACCCGGGATCGAGTCCCACATCGGGCTCCCTGCTCGGCAGGAAGCCTGCTTCTCCCTCTCTCACTCCCCCTGCTTGTGTTCCCTCTCTCGCTGTGTTTCTCGCTGTCAAATAAATAAAATCTTTAAAAAAAAAAAAAAAAAGAAAATCCCATTGTAGTAACCGTACTTGAATAAAGTGTGCCTTAATATCTTTAAAAAGTGTCATGAATAATTTTTTAAAGATTTTATTCATTTATTTATTTGACAAAGAGAAACACAGCTAGAGAGGGAACACAAGCAGGGAGAGTGAGAGAGGGAGAAGCAGGCTTCCCACCAAGTAGGGAACCTGATGCGGGGCTCGATCCCAGGACTCTGGGATCGTGACTTGAGCCGAAGGCAGTTACTTAACCAACTGAGCCACCCAGGCACCCCATGAATAATTTTTATTTAATAAGAGCACATATTATGATATTTTTATCTTTTTGATGCATTGTTTACTTTCAGTAAATGTATTTACTCTCCAGACCGTAAGCTGCATGGGGAACAAAGACTATCTTTTTTACTGTGTATCGTGGAGCCTAGGATAGAGCCTAGTATGTTGTAGATATTCAATAAATAATTGTTGACCTCTTAGGTGTGTTGGTTAAATTTTTATTGCTTGATCTAATGGAGTAAAGGCTAGTTTTAAGTTATGTGTCTAACCACTATAGATTCCCTTTTTGGAAAGGGAAATCAAATGTGAAGATTAAAATCCTCAGCAGCAAATCTGTAGATAGAATTTAATAAAATGGTTTTCTTTCCATGTATTTATTGTGCAGTTACCTTCTGTACTATGGAGAGTTTTCCACTCACAGCAATAACACAATGTTTCCTTTTAAAATTGTGATACTGCAATTTATAATGAGAAATATTATGTTTAATCTACTTCCCCATTCTGGCAGCACTCCTAAAACACTTTGGATTTCTTAAATGATGAAAACAACCAAGGTGGCTTGTTCAGTTAATGAGATGACTTTTGGACCCCACTTAAAGATGAAGGATAACTGCCAGGAGAACCAGCCATTTGATTAGAGGGTTGGAGCTTTAAGGCCCTCTGCCCAGACCTCCAGGGAGGGGAGAAGAGCTGGAAATTGAATCAATCACCAATAGCCAATGACGTAATAAGTCATGCCTATACAAGACTTATAGAAGTCTCTATAAAAAGCAAAAGGACAGGATTGAGAGAACTTCCAGGCTTGTGAACACATGGAGATTTGGGCAGAGTGGCCACTCAGAGAGAGCATGAAGTTCTTGAGCCTTTTCCCCAGACCTTGGCTTATTTACTTCTTCCATCTGGCTGTTCCTGAGTTATATCCTTTTATAATAAACTGGTAATCTAGTAAGTAGAATATTTTTCTGAGTTCTATGAACTGCTCTAGCATAGACAATGAACCATGAAGGAGGGCTGCTGGAACTTCTGATCTATAGCCAGTCAATCAGAAACACAGGTGGCAACCTGGGTTTGTGGCAGACATCTGAAGTCGGTGGGGTGCAGTGGGGACGGTCTCACTGGGCTGAGTTCTTAATGTGTGGAATCTGACACTATCTCCAACTCAGAATAGTGTCAAAATTGAATAAGATATTCAGCTTCTGTCCACAGGTTGCTTGTTGATGGGGTAATCCTCCTGTTCCCCACATTAGAACTGGCCACAGAAATATTTAAAAGTATATCCATTTAGTTAAAAAAAAAGAAGCTACTCAAGATAAATATATATTACATAAATAGCACATCTGTTGCTCAGGTATGCTGACTGGGCAGAGGGAGGGTGGTGAAGGGCAATGCTGAAATCACTGGTGCCCTGGGAGTTTGGACAACAAAGATGGTGTCCAGTCAACCCATTTTATGGATGAGAGAACCGAGGTTCTAGAAGATAAGTTAACTTGCTACAAGAATCAGAGCACCAAGAAGAGGATCAGAAAGGAAAGGACTTTCTCCTACTTGTGACCTAACTCTCAGTTCTAGGAAAACAACTCCAGTTACCAGCCATCAAGTTGCTTCTTACTAAAGGAGAGAAATGCCCAGATACAGGAGTGACCTTCCCTGCACACCCACCATTGCTCTACTTAGATGTCACCTCTCAGAAAATTTTGCAGTGATCGCCTTATATAAAATGATGAGTCCTTGTTCCTGGCAATTTATCTCATTTCTTCCCTTTCCTTGCACTTACCACTACCAGACATTATAATGAATGCTCGCATATGTGTTTATTGTTTGTGTCCACCGTCCCACTATAGTGGCAGTCCCATTGAAGGCAGTGGCTTTGTGCTGTTCACCTCTGTACACCCAGAGTCCAGAACAGTGCCTGGCATATACTGGAGCTTAATAAATAATTGTTGAGTGAATGAATAAATAGTGATAAGCATTATCAATAGTAGGCTTTTAATTTGTAGTTTTGAGTGAGATTTTTTTCATTCAGCTTCTTCTTTCAATCCCATTTATTAATAGCAATGATGTCAATCAAATGAAGATCAGGAGGGATATAACACATCACTCCCTTAATACAGGGATTTCGGATACTACTGTGTAGTAGTTGATTGGCAATTGCTAACCCCATATGAGGGTTGCCCTCTAGCTCTTCCAGCATCAAGCTGCATTACCAAAAGCTGTGCATTCCCAGCACCAAAGAAGAGAGTCTAAATGAAGGGAATACAGCCCTATGTGAGTTGCACAAAGGGATCTTCCGGCTGGTTTTGCTCAGGGCGCCAATGTCTAAATGAAAGAATGTGTCACAATCCCATTCTAATGACCCAAAAGGACGTGGAGAGCTTTGCCATGAAGTAGGTTTCTAGTTAATGAGATAGGTTTTTGTTTTAACTATGATGGATTATTAAACCCAGACTAGTTGGGGGAAAGGAAGCTACAATAGTTGCTAGTCATTCTGCTAAATATTTAACATCTGCTCTTACCTGTAATGGTGTGTAACATGCACATGACTCTCACACTCAGAGATGAAATGGACAACTTATTGGCAGCCCATTCTCTTCTAGAAATTGGAGCCATTTAGTATTCAAAGTGATTCCCTTTCAATTGTTCAACATTGTGGATAAAAATCCAAATAAAGAATATACTTTAGATACCACTGATTATGTAGGATTTTTTTTTTAATTTTCAGAAAAATGACTGAAGTCCTAAAGACCCCAATGTCTCCTAGCCATTCTTTTGTTTCTTTGTTTGCTTATTAGAAACAAGTAGAAGCAGAGCACTCATGTGGGGTATTACTAATAATCATGGAGACCACATGTCCTGGTTCTTCCCAAGACAGTCCTAGTGTTTGTAGTTGTGGAGTAATTTTGAATAGTGCCCCCCTTTCATTCTCCAAAGTGACCCGTTATGGGTAATCATTTTTATGGTCCTCCTACCCATAATTTTGTCCCAGTGTGCTGACAGTGTGATAAGTTTCCCATGGCCGGGAGGGACTTTTCCCACAAATACAGAAAGGCGATTAGCTACTCTAGGAAGGAAAGAAAAGAAAAGGAACGTAAACCTACTCAACTTAGAGAAACATTCCAGCCTATCAACTTCTCTTTGTAGGTTTAAATTTTAAAGATGATTTTAAAAAATTAAAAAATAAAAAAATATCTTCCCCAGGATATAGAAATACTAGGGGGAAAAAAGAATATTGGATTCATATTGTTTAATACAGTTTTATGCTTCCTACATTTAACATAGGAGCATTCAATATGAACAAAAGGGTTTTCAAAAAAATACTTAAATTTCTACACAATATTACATTATATGGATGAATCACCACTTACTTGTACACTAAATTAGCAATACTTATTAAATAACTTATTACAACCTGGGCACTCATGAGGGCCCAGGGAAAACAATTAGCAGAATAGACCATGTCCCTGCCTTCACATGGATTACGTTCTACTAGGGATCATCAGGCGATGTTTAAATCTTGACACAGGCATATAACTTGATAGGACTTGCTTTCTCCAACTAATAAATGTTCTTCTGGCTTTACAGTTGTTGTTGTTTTTGATAATGTCTTGCCCTTACCCAAGACCATTTAATTCAGAGTAGAACAGTAGTTACACATATGTATTTTTTTTAAGCAGTGCCTTATCTAGCATTATTAGAGCCAGATGTAGAAGGAAGAATTAGTAATACCCAACTATATTTTTAAAGTTGATACTTGGGGTGCCTGGGTGGCTTAGTCATTAGGCGTCTATCTTTGGCTCAGTTCATGATCCCGGAGTCCCAGGATCAAGCCCTGCATCGGGTTCCCTACTTGGTGGGAAGCCTGCTTCTCCCTCTCTCACTTGTCCTGCATGTGTTCCCTCTCTGGCTGTATTTCTCTCTGTCAAATAAATAAAATCTTAAAAATAAAATAAAATAAAATTTGATATTTTTTCATCATGCATTTTTTGCATTCATTTTTATTTTCTCAACAAATTTGGATTCAGTTTTATTTATTTTGGTAATTGAATTTTTGTTGCTCCCTAAATTTTGCACTGAAGGCCAGTGTCTCAGGGGCCAGTCTTCACCGCTGGAATTCTAATGCTCTTGTGGTAACGGTTGAACAACCTGCTCCAGTGACTGGTCTAGGCCAACACATCTCAAATTTTCATGTTCATGTGAATCAATTTGTAAAGTGACTCAGTAGGGCTGCAGTGAACCTGGAGGTTATATGTCTGTAACCAGCTCCTAGGAGATGCTGTTTTTTCTGGTGTAGAGACCACATCTGAGTAACAAGGTTCTCAGCTATTCTGAAAGCTATAAGATAAAACATACGTCATATGCACACAGAACCAAGGTGAATGCTATCCTACTGAAGGCAATCCCCTTCCACATAGAGTAAAGATAAAGTGAACAAGGGAGTTCTGTGTGGAAAGTCATTTCACGACCCATGGGACTCCCCATTAAGTAAACTGAGATGTGAAAATCTAGCCCCTCTATCTCCAGCACTCCTCTGGCCATTACAATTGATCAAGGTATGATATCATTCCTGCCAGAAGGTGACCCAAATGCAGTTGCTTGGAAATGCCATTGGCTGTTTGCCTTACTTTATACCTCATTAAAATATTTCCTTCAGGTCCCCAGTCAAGCCTGCCACTTTGGGATGAAAAAGATCCTTTCAGATAACTGTTCACAGGCAGGACATTCTACCTTGAGTAAGTACCATCTGAACTTGGTTGCTTTGGTGTGATTCCTTTAGCCTGGGGTGGGTTGAGCTGCAACCACCAACTCTGACTGGGAAAGGGTATAGATTTATATCTGAGACCATGACGTTAGTCCTGCAAGAAGTATCATTTCCCTTTTTTATTTTAAATCTATCTAATCCCCGTAAGGTATGTCCATTCTGCCAAAGTGGAGGAACTGAACCCTAGCCACAGTTGCCCCTGAATTTCCCTCTCAGGGTTGCATTGGAATCCAGAAGCCTTCTGGAAAAAGCGCCAAGACCTTTGATCTCCAGCTCTATGTGGTTTCATCAAACATCTTCGTTGTGCAAGCCACACTGGTCTAAGGAATTGGAGTCCTCACTCTCTAGAATATAGAAAATATCTAATGTTCTCACTTCTTCACTCATGCCATCTTCTCTGACATATGCCCAATTCCTTGAGGTCATGCCAAAGGGTAACCTGTGGGTCAGCTTGGTTAGATGGACATCACACCTTCTTGTCTTAGTTGAGAGTGGAGGTGAAAAGTTGAATGTCTCCCTGCTTGCTGTTATTATTTCTTCACTGGGTTTAATCTTTTATACAGCAGTTTGAAACAATATTTGGCTTTAGGCTATGTCTGCTTTCTTCAGGACACATCTCTTTAAGGCCAGAAGCACAAAATATTTTGGCAGCCTCTTTAAAATACAATAGAATGGGACAGAAAATATAAGGAGAATCAAGTCTGAATAATATTTAGCAAAAGTATTCTACTGTATCATTCTGGTGGTGGGAGGGGGCAGAAAATAAGAATGATAAATCAGTAAATGCATATATATATATTTATAGTTACAGCTCAAGTTATTGAGAGTTATACAGTGATAAGTGGTAAAGAGGAAAAAAAATAAACTAGGGAAAGTGGAAAGAAATTTTCAGGTGGAAGAGAAGATGCTCAAATTTTATATAGTCTGGCTGGGAAAAGCCTCAATGAGAAGGTGATACTGAGAGAAACCCCGGAGGGCTGAGCAGCTAGTCACACAGATATCTGGTCTAAGAGTATTTCAAGCAGTGGAAATAGCAAGATCATAGACAACTGAACCAAAAAGGCAAAAGACAGAGAAGGAAAAAGGTTTATGTGAAATAGGGCATGTAAAGGGATCATATATTGAACATCCAAACAACTCACATAAATCAATAAGATACTAGTAGATACTTGAGTAAAGTTTATGAACAAACCATAAAAGAAGGAAATATAACTAACAAAATATAGAAAAATCACTTATATATCCCAATTAGTAATTAAATAAATATATCCTAATCTAAGGTAGCATTTAAACTGCTCTATTTTAGTGAAAACAAGTTAAAAACAGAAAATGTTAAAATTATAATAGTAATACTGGCAAGAATTCATTGAAATAAATGCCTTAATGCTTGACAATGAGAGTGTAAATTGTTATATATATATATTTTTTTTTGGAAAACTAATGAGCATATTTCTTCATGAGCCAAATTGTCATGCCAGGCATTCTACCTCTGAAAATCTACCCAGGAATGTCACCCAAATATGGGAAAACAGATGCTTGTATATAGTCACAAGAGTGGACAGTGGTATCAGAAGCAAATTAAACTTCCAGCAGCACGATAGGAGCTCAGTAATTCTGTCACGTTCTCTCGATGAGGTAATACATAGCTATTAAACCTGATGATTCAAAAGTGATTCAGTAACATGGTGACATGACAGATAGTCTGGACATGTTAAATGGCAGGGGTGGAGTCAGTTTACAGCATTATATGTATACATCGATTAGCCTTTAAGCTTTAAACCATTTTCACATGTATGCATGTTCCTGTTTGTATGTGTTTAATTCCTCCTCCATGTAGAAGAGATGATGGCCTGTCTTCTAGTCAGAGTTGTTCAGAAAAACTGAACCAACAAGATGTACACACACACAAACAGAGAGAGAGAGAGAGAAAGAGAGAGAGAGAGAGAGAGAGAGAGAAGAAAGATTTATTGGCTTCTATGTTTAGGCTTAGCAAGTCTAAAAATCTGCAGGGCATACTGGCAGGCTGGACACCCAGGGAACAGTTTCAGTTTGAATCTAAAGGCAGTCTGCTTGAAGAATTCCCTCTTCTAGAAACATCAGTCTTTTTTTAACTATTAAGTTCCTCAACTGATTGGGATAGGCCCACCGCATAATGGAGGGCAATGTGCCTTCCTCAAAGTCTACTTATTTCAATGTGAATCTCACAGTGCCTGGGTAGTTCAGTTGGTTAAGTGGTCAACTTAATTTCAACTCAAGTCATGATGTCAGGGTTGGCTCTCGTCAGGCTCTCTACTTAGCGGGGGGAGTCTGCTTGAGGATTTTCTCTCCCTCTCCTCCTGCTCACTCTCTCTTCCCCTCCCTCTATAAAAATAAATAGAGGTGGCGGCTGGGTGGCTCAGTAGGTTGGGCAACTGCCTTCGGCTTGGGTCATGATCCCGGAGACCCGGGATCGAGCCCCACATCGGGCTCCCTGCTCGTTGGGAAGCCTGCTTCTCCCTCTCTCACTCCCCCTGCTTGTGTTCCCTCTCTGGCTGTGTTTCTCTCTGTCAAATAAATAAATAAAATCTTTAAAAATAAATAAATAAATAGATAGATAGATAGATAGATAGATAGATACTGTTGTTGTTGTTGTTGTTTTTCTTTAATGTGAATCTCATCTAAAAATACCTTCACAGTCATGTCTAGAATAATGTTTCATTAAATATCTGGGTACGGTGGGTGACCTAGTCTAGTTGACACATGAAATTAACCATCATAGCTTATAATGGCTTGAGTGTACATAATGAATTATGTTCATAATGCTAGAAAACAAAAATAATAGTTCCAACAGAACCCCCCAGAAGACCGGACTAGGTTGGAGAAGATGGCAATCCCTGAGCTCATCCCAGTTGGCAGAGGTCAGGGTACTCTGGTTGGAGAAGTCCACGTCACACAGTGGGTGGGAGATGTAGCAGCCCCAGTTACACTGTATGAGATGGCTCTCTTGGGGAAAAATGATACGAGAAGAGGGAAAAGACAGTGCTACTGAGGAGCCAGGAGTCCTGACTCGATTTTACTGCAGACGTCCAAGCCAAGAGCACAGAACTTTCACGATGGCTTTACTACTGTCTTCTCTTTGTAATCCTTTTATTTTCCAAATACAAACCTTTATTTGTTCAAAAGAATAAAGGGGGAGATAATAGATTTCTGTCTGCCTTGGTCATACCAAAACTGTAGAATTGTTTCTGGACATGAAAACCCTAGTTATCAAAAACAAGACAAAACAAAATGAAACAAAACAAATTGACATCTCTCTAAGTGGTAAAAAGATTTTCAAATCATTTCAAAAGGATAAGGGCAAAAGGTTGGAGTCCTTTTAGATTAGAAAACAGACCTGTCTGGATGTGTTTAGGACAGATAATAATCCCAAAGATTATCCTGTGGGGTAGGGCTGATCTTCCTCTAGGTGCGTTGATGGGTGGGGAAAATGATAAAAAAAACACATATATTCTCAGTGTAAGGAAGGACTGAGGACAATGGAATTGATGTCTTTGGAAAATAATAAGCTTCTCATTCCTGGTAGTATTCAAAGAGATTTTACAGAATCACTGGTGAGGAGTATTGCTCATCCATATTGTCTAGGATTAGGATAGAATCTAAGGGTCCTATTTGTTGTTGTTGCTGTTGTTTTCTTTTTTCAAGTTCTAAATATTTTTAGCAAGGCCAGGAAAGTTAGGGTTGGGTAAGGCTATTATGAATGTAATGCAGGGTGTATTATAAGGCCTAAACATCTATATGTCTTATTATCACAATGAATATTTTTATACAGTCCCCTTTTAAGAAAATCTAGCTTTTTTCCTCCTCTGCAAAACAAACAAAAAACAAACAAACAAAAAACCCTGTGGAGCTTTAATAACAAAATATTTAATATTTTGCCTTTTTGTTTTCCTTGCAGAATATATTTGAGTATCCAACCTTGCATTTTCAGAAGATATCGCTCACTTTGACAAACTGCTGAAAAAGAGGACATTTGAAAGCTAATTTCAAATTGTTTTTCCATAAGGCCTGGACCCATAACTATTCAATGACTTCATCTCTCCATGATTTATAGGCAGAAGTGAGTTGGTGTTGTCCAACTAAATGATGGTCTCTCATGGATTTAATTCTCAATATTCTTTCAAAGTGTGTGCCTTTAAGTCTTGACATTTGTTAAATGATGAAATCATATTCCTCATTTACAATGAGAACTTTTTGAGAAAAATAAGAAATTGAAGGCAGCAGACACAAAAATCTATTTATAACACATATGAAGAAATGTTAAAAAACAATTTAGTAAGAAGGAACCTACCAGCTTTAGTTTCTCCTTTTATAGGTCAAAATAGCCAAGTATTGACGATTTCAATAGAATTAGGAGAAGGAGGTGGAGGAGGAGACAAAGATGGAAAAGAAAAAGATGAGAAGAAAAACAGTAAATTAAATGCTAATTAAATGATACATATTTTCAAATATACAAATTGAAAATATGAGCAATAACAATCACCGAAATCTCAATTGTAATGAAAATATCCATATGTAAAATAAAAAAAAAAGAACCTCAATCCGTCCTTCACATCTTATACAAAAATTAACTCAAAATGGTCAATACATCTCAATGTTAAGGCTCAAAACTACAAAATGTCAAGAAGAAAATATAGGAGAAAATACTTGTGACCTTAGGTTAGACAAAGATTTTTTGGCCTGATCCATAAAGGAAAAATCAGGACAAATTTTATTTCATCAAAATTATGAACTTCTGCTCTTAATGAAAGGACAAGTTGCAGACTGACTAAAAAATTATGCATTCACATATTTTGTTAAAGGACTTGTATTCAGAAAACCTAAACACCTCTTAAAATGCAATGATTGTAAAACAATCAGATTTTTAAAAATTCATGAAAGATCTGAATGGATACTTCACTAAAGAAGGTGTTTAGATGAAAAATAAACACACAAAGATGCTGAACAGAATTCATTATTAGAGAAACACAAATTAAAGCCACAATGAAAACCACTACCACACACCTATTTGAATAGGTGACATAAAACACACACAAACAACAAAACACGAAGCAAGTGTTGGTGAGAATATGGACCAACTGGAATTCTCATATGGTGATGGTTATGTGCAAAATAGTACAACCGATTTGGGAAAACCTTTAAGCAATTTCTCATAGTTACACGTATCAACTCTGAAGCATTTAAACAAGTGAAATAAAACCTATATTCACATGAAACCCTATATGCAAAAAAAACTATATGCAAATGTTCACAGTGACTTTATTCATAATCACTAAAAACTGGAAAGAGCTAAAATGTTCATAAACTGGGGAATTCGTAAATGAACTGTGGTACATCCAATAACAAGAAGGAACTATTGATGCACTTAGCAACATGGATGCATTTTGAAAGCATTTGTGCTCAGGGAAAGAATCTGTCCTCAAAAGGCTACATTCTGCATGTTGCCATTTATATAATATTCTTGCTAAGGCAAAACTATAGGAAAGTAAGCAGACCAGTGTTTGCCAAGGGTTGGGGGCTGGGGGAGAACTTGACTACAGAGGGAGATGGGGAGTTCTCTTCTGTCTTAATTACAGTGGTGGTCACAAGACTCTATTTGTCAAGATGAGCAGAACTATGTGCTTAAAAGTGTGAATTTTACTGCACACAACTTACACCTCAATAAAATAAGTGGGGGGAAAAGTATTAGGCTACGACACTTGTCGGCCTTAGTTAAACAAGGCCATATGTCTCTACACTGTGCGACCCCAGAAAGTGGAGACCCAGCCGCCAGGCATACCTATGTGCACTAACGTCAGACAGGCCTCCTGTTAACGTGAGGCAGCTCCTCAAACTGCCAGCACGGATTCCTCAACTCCCATTAATCCCATTAAGAGCAAGCCAATGACTTTAATTTGGATTCCTGATTGGACTATAACGTGTACTCCATCTGCTTTGTAGACTAAGCAACAGACAGGCCAAGAGAGGAATTCGCTCAAATGCTCATATTGGGAAAACGGGCAACGGAAGACATTGGTGCCCAGCCTCTGGTGAATTAGGGAGTGCTCCTTCAGGTCAAGCGTGAGATGGAACATTTTCTTGATATATCCATTCGTTACTTGTAGGCCCATCTGGCATTGGTGGGGGTGCAGAAAGGGGACTGCATGTGTGAATACAACTGGTAAGTGTCCTTTCCTTCATCCCTTTCCTTCATGCTCTCCGGACTGCCAGGCTTGCCCCGAGTCCTCATTCAAGGACTGCTCCTATTGCGGGCAGAAAGGGGAGTTTTCCAATAGGTAGCTATGCACTCACATATTACTTGCAACTTTTCTTAAATTAAAAAAAAAAATAATAATGCAGTGTATTTGTAGGGCTGGGAACTTTGCTTTTTGACCAAAGCAGAACCTGTAGAGCCTTATGAATACTAAAGAATTCCAGGAGGAAGGGATTCAGTGAACGCTCAAGTGAGGAAAGCGATGTGATGAAACCTGCTATCAAGCTGGTTACTCAGCTAAACTGTTTCGGTGTTTGCTCACTTGAGTTTCTTTACCTCGCCTGTCCTCAGAAGCAGAGCCTGCACTGCCAAACTGGTTGTTCGCAGCTTTTGAGGTCCAAAGTAAGGAGGAGAATGGGGGATAGAATACAAATGAGGCTCTTAGGATGGGACCAGGAGAAATGCTGTTCAGGGAGAGGCAGAGAGAGGCAGGGGAGAAGTTACACCAGGTAAGAAAATGGACAGAAGAGAAAGTAATACTTCAAGCTTCATTGCCGAGATCCACATTCAAGATAAGTCAGAAAAACAGAACAAAACAAAACAAAAAAGACCAAAAACAAAACCTGAGTTGGCTTGCGATTAATTTGGGTTACTCAACTTTTGTTGCTTTCAATTCTTTTTCTTCTTGTGTTCTAAATTTTACCAGATCTCTGAGCTCCAGTCACAGCTCTGATGGACTTTCTGCCTGAGACCTGGTTAATGCGTTGCCTTTCTTCTATTCCGCACTCTTCCAAATAACTGGTCATTGAAAAACTGGTTTTACCTTAAAAGTGTTTCTTGCTTCTTCTCCATACAACTGTCATCATTGTCTTAAGTGAAGAAACTTTTGAAACAGCCTCCTAAACCATCTCTCTACCTACCTAGTATACCCTCATTAATCCTTTTCCCACAAGAGTGCTTAAAAAAATGTTTTTAGGATGCACATCTGATTAGGATTGCCAGTTGCTTAAAAGTCAACACCGTTTATAGAATGAAATAGAAACCAACCTCTTCCAAGGTATTTGTGACTTTCCATGATTTAAATTCAGCCTCTTCCATCCTCATCTCCCACCAGGCATCAAGAAACACTGATCTACCAGAAGTCTTCCAACCAGATCAGACTCCATTTACTGCTTCTCACTGTCTTTGGGCATGCAGATCCTATTGCTTGGAACGGTCTCCCTAACAGTCTATCTAATCCTCCGATTTCTGCTACTCCTTCCTTTTCATTTCAAGTCCTTATCTCCTTTCTGCAATCTCCCCTTTATACTTCTTTCTGCAATCTCTCCTCTATACTTTCTGCAATCTCTCCCCTATACTTCTGCAATCTCTCCTCTATACTTCTTTGTTATCCTAAGCTCCTGACCAGCCTCTCTCCCACAGCATATATGCAAGAGGATATTGGACTAAATTAATATCAGAAAAATATTTCTCCTAAAAGAAATGTTATTACATATTAATACATTAGCTTCTCTTTGTCTTAAACCCCTCATTCTAGAATAACATCTTAGTGCTAAGAAAAGATCACTTAAAAGTTCTGCTTGAGTTTATTTTTCCTTATCAGCTCTCTCCAAAAGCATTAGGTCCCGAACTCTACCCTAGTGAATTATGTAGCCACCTTATAATAAATGCCACCAGCACAAATTATAAACTACTTTTTAGACAAGTGTATTAATTATAATCCATATATCATAAGATACGAATTTAAAGTATACAACTCAATGTTTTTTAATTTATTGACAGGGCTTTGTGATGATGAGCACAATCTAATTTAGGACATTTTCAGCCCCTTTGAAAGGAGCACTGTATCCATTGGCAGTCACAACCCATTGCCCCAGGCCCCACTCCAGCTCCTGCTACTCATCAATTTTCTGCCTCCATGCATTGTCCTATTCTGAACATTCCATATAAATTAATTCACACAATATATGGTCTTATGTGACTATTTCTTACATGTCTTATATTTTTTCATTGGAAATAGGACATTTAGATAACGTACTGCAGCAATATATTGTTTCTTGCATGTCTTGTAATTTTTTGGTTGAAAATTAGACATTTTAAATAATATGCTGTAGCAAGTCTGGTAACTAATCTCTCCCAGGGGCTTATTGTGCTTGCTCATTTGCTTGGTCATGAATTTGTTTTGTGACTTGGCTGAATAATTCTGTAACACATTTCTCCCCAGTAGTGTGCAGTTTCCAGTGTCCTACTCAGGCTCTCCCAGCCCTTCCCTCCTTTTTTAATCTTTAGACAGGCTACCAGTGCTTGCCCTGGGTCAGCATGAACCATGTCGAAAGTTGTGCATAAGCCCCCGGCCTGTTGTATTTGTGCCCTTTACCAGTGCATGTGTGCATGGTTTGGAGGCCACCAACAGAGTTTAAAGAATTTGAGGCATTTTGCCTCATGTCCCACCAGCTACTGGTGGATGGGAGGTTCCCTCTCTGATCTCTCCTGAGAATGGACATCCATGGGCATGCACACAGTCTTCCAGACTGACAAGGTTGAGCATGGTTTCATTTGTAAGCCTTGCTACTTGGGAGTCACCTCTGCATCTAAGTACCTAACGTTTGGTCAGAGCTTGTGTTTAAGCCTCGCATGCCAGAGATTCTCTCTGCTCTATGTTGATGGGTCAGTGTATGGTTTGAAAAATTCCTTCAAGTTTTTCCCTGCTTGCTCCTGGGGCGGGGGGGTTAGCCTAGCACAGGTGCATAGCCATCCTGATTTCCAGAATTGCCTGTGGTCTGGGCATTCAGCAGAGCAAGGTAGTTATCACCAAGCTAAACCTGGACAAAGATCAGGACGAAAATTCACAAACACAAAGCCAAATCCCAACAGGTTGGAAAGAGAAAGGCAAATATAAGGAAGAACTTGTTGAGAAAGTGCAGCAGTGAATGTAACCTGTCGTGCAAGTACAGTTTAACCGCAGACCTTTAGCCTGGTTTAGCCCGCTGTTCCTTTGAAACTTTTTAAGACATCTGCCAAACATTTCCTCTCCTTTCTGTTTCGCTATTGACAATGTAGCCTTGTAAATCCACTTTTGCTGTTTTGGTTTATAATTTTTACAAATAGCAATTGAAAATGTTTCCTTAAAAAAAAAATGAATTGACTATGATCTTCCACTCTGTCAGTTTCCTTGGTTCCTTCTATTAAGCTTCTATCAGCTCTGTCAATTAAATTGTTCTTTTGCTAGGGAATGAGTCCATTAGACTTCTAATATTTGCTCCAGCATTTTAGAAGTCTTGGAACCTCCTCTGTAGGACTGAGAGGAGGTGATGAGCAGTAGTTGATGGA
Source organism: Spilogale gracilis (assembly GCA_004023965.1). Classification (NCBI taxonomy): domain Eukaryota; kingdom Metazoa; phylum Chordata; class Mammalia; order Carnivora; family Mephitidae; genus Spilogale; species Spilogale gracilis. The sequence goes on from PITA01004532.1 coordinate 14,781, forward strand.
GGGTGGTGTGGACAGAAAGCATTCCTGACCCATCCACATGAATTAGAGCTTCCACCCAGTAGTAAAGGATAGGTAGAGAAAGAGCCTTATACCTCTCAGGCATTACTGAGTAAAATAGAGCACACAACCTTTATGACACAGGCTGGGGATAAAAACCACAAGCAGCCTGGCCCTCCCAGGTGGGCCGGTAACTCCAGACTGTAAGCCTGGGAAGGCGGAGACTCTATATTCTTGGGGACCTGTCCAGAGTAGAGTGATCAGAAGAGAGTTTCTATCATATGGCAGTAGGGAGAAAGGAAGCAGGTCCTAGTTCAAATATCACAGACTCTTGTTTTTTTGTATTGAAATTTAATAAATTCTCTTAAATGCATATTTCTTCATTTGAGTATGCCCTCGGGAAAATTTCTTACATACTTTAAATGACCATTCATTTTTTTGTTATAATTTCTACCAATTAAATTGTTATTTTGCTGGGGGATGAGTCTACTGACATACCTACTCTAGCATTTTAGAAGCCCTGGAACTATTTTCTTCCCATGAGTGAATAGTTTTGTCCATACATGAACTCTATTTGCTTACTTAGCAATTGATTTTATCTGTATGAACTTCTATCTCTTAAGCTTGGATTGCAAATTTACCCCTCTCCCAACACACTCAGTTTCCATATATCATTCTGTTCTTTCTATGAAAATAAATATAGTTGAGAGTATTTATCGAGTTCTCTGAAATCCTTGGCTTTATTTCTCTCTAACAGATTTTTATGTGCTTAGCATACGGAAAGAGCTTGATAAATGTTAGTTTCTTTCCTCCCTTCCTCCCTCCCTCTTTTCCTTCCTTTCTTCCTTCCTCCTTCCTTCCTTCCCTTTTTCCTCTGCATGTCTTATCTGCTATATTTGAGGTGCAGGTGCTAACCAAACCTATATTTTCTCTCCTGCTAAACTATTTGATTTTGGAGTAATGGCACCTATTTTTCTTTCTCTGGATTTCCCATAGGCATGGCATTCCACTTTTCAAGTGGCAGGCACTCAATATCTGTCTTTTTATTGATTAATTACATAAAGTGGAGGTGCCCATGCTGGAGTTCTTCCAGAAGGATGGAAGAAAGAGAGGAAGTGCTAAGAAACAGACACCCATGAGATTACATATGTTTTAGCAGCAGATCCAACTGTGGAGGAGGCTACTGGGCAAACTCACTTGTTACCTGGACTAAGTGTCATGCTTGATAATCAGAGATACATGAGAGGCAGAGGAAGTGGAAGACCTGGGGCACAATAAGTCTATCATAATAAAGTCTGGGAAGAATGAATGCACTGGCATTGTTAAACCTGGATTGCGGGAGTTTATGAGATTCTTGCTACAAAACTTTCTGGGGTAGCAGAAAGGCTTGCAGTATACAGTGCAAAGACCTTTCAAAAGAGCTGATATTTGCACTTATGGAAACCAAACCATGGGGCTTGCCAAGAGGGATGGGCAGGTAGGAGTAAGAGCAGAATCAAAGCAGAGTTTGGATCGAACAAATTGGGATTGTCTCTTTAGCACAACGCAAGGCTCAAATTCACCAGACAAGCTACAGAAATGCATATGTCTATTATCTATTAAAATAACCAGACTCTCTGTGCCCGGTGGGTGGGCTGGATGGAAATGACCCTGACCAGGAAGGGAGTGATGTTGCTCCTGTGTGTGGGCTGAAAAGGCTCAAGCACATGTAAAATTTATGGGGACCCAAGTCTGATAATGAAGGAGAGCAAATGGAGACATTCCAGCTGTGTGTCTCTATGCACAAAGCATAGCCATGGCAAAGAGGAATATAAACTTTTTGATGAAAAGTTTTTCTTACGAATTTACTGCAAATATTATACATGAAAAAACTAATGCTTGTCCATTCAAAGTATTTAGAATATTCCGTAAAGTAGAAACAAAAGAGTGAAAACAATTCACATAGAATCTGGATGTCAACATTTCTCCTCCTTTTCCTTTCTCCGAACCCTACTTCCTTTCACTTTTAGACTATTTCATATGCAAGTTTTACCTGCTCATGATCATATTTGATGCACATTCTACATCTGGCATCTTTCTCTTCACAATACATCAGAAACACCATTTTAATGGCTGCATAACAGTCCAACACACGAATGTGTTATCACTTAATAATTTCTTTCATTATCTATTTAGTTTTTTATTGTTATACCAACAGGATGGGAAATTATAGTTTGATAAACATATTTCTGCAAATGCATTTATGCATATTTATTTCCCCCTATGTCTTAGGTTATTTCATTTGGATGGATTTCCAGAAGTGGAATTGCTAGATCATAATAACCCTGTATGAACATTTTTAAGACTCTTGATCTATTAATGCCAAATTGCTTTGCAAGATTTCTGTATCAATTTATATTTCCATGCAGTGTATGGGAGTTCTTAGAAAGATAAATATTAAGATACAGAGAGAGTATGCCAGAGTTTCTAGATAAGAATTAATGGAATGAGCTGCTGGGTATCACCCAAGAGATGGAAAGGAATAAAATCACATCAATGATGTACAAATAGAGAATATTCCTGGCATACACTTGGGTAGAAAAGGGTCCTTGTTCTCAGATAATTACCTTTATTCAAGAGCCAGCCTCTATGATACTACTTCTATGACACCTCCCCACGCTATTCCAGTCAAAATGATTACCCTTTTCTCACGGATATTCCTTCAGAACTTTTTTTCTGATCCTTCTTATTGAAGTTAGCTCTGCCCAAAGCACCTACTCAAGTCCAGATTCATCACAGTACACATATAATGCTTGCTGAATTTAATTTGTATGTTCAAAAGCCATGGGGATATGAAAAGAAAGGAAGCAGGAAGAAGGACGAGCTGGGAATGAGTATGTGGGAACAGGATGAAGTTAGTGAATTAATTTATTTTGCAAGGTTGGCTTTCTTTATGGTCATGATGAAGAGACTCCTGGCAGCAAAATTTTCTGAAGCCATAGGGGCACCTGGGTGGCTCAGTCTGTTAAGCATCTGCATTCAGCTCAGGTCATTATCCTAGGGTCCTGGGATTAAGCCCTGCATTGGCCTCCCTGCTCAGTGGGCTGTCCGTTTCTCCCTCTCCCTTTGATGCTCCCCCTGTTAGAGGGCTCTTACTCCCTCAAATAAATAAATTTTAAAATCTTTTAAAAAAAATAAATAAAAATAAAGATTTTCTGAAGCCATTAGGGAGGAGAGACTAAGCGAACCACTGTAGGCTCAGGTCATCTCATGTGTGGAGGCATAAGACTTAGTGGTTATCTCATACCTTGATAAAGATGCTGATGTCAGTGCACCATGTTAGGGTCCCATGGTAGTCATGACCAGACCATACTCCTGTAGGTGGTGCTGGGGGTGGGGGTGGGGCAGTGTTTCTTAAAGGGAATATGTACTCTAGTGCTCAATTGCCTGGGAAGAAGTCATCCTTCTTGAGTAGGAAAGAACCAGAATGAGAAAATTTTACTTCTGTAGAGGCAATCAATGTGTTCTGTGTCCTGAGGAAGAAAAAAAATAGGGTGTACTTGCCCCACTATAAAATCTGTAGTACGACCTTCACATGCATAGCTAGCTGAGTCTAGGCAGCCCTATGTGGATCTCAGGGAAGGGGCTTACTCTAGGACCAGAGGAAAGGAAGCTGGAAGGAGCACAAAGAGGGGACATGCATAGAGTCACCATCAAGACACAGCATTGCCTAGGCAAACGGGGCCTTCTTCAGGGTCACTTCCAGAGAGTGAGCTAAGGTCAGCAAAACAAGGAGCTGCAGAAAAGACCATGGGACATGCTCTTGAGCAAGCCTGAAGCTCCACCTTGGGGACTCATCAGGAATACCACATGACGGCGCTAAAGCACGACCAGTTTCCAAACAGCAAGGGTGGAAGGAGCTGTGATTACTGTAACTCATGTCACACAGCAATATAATAGAGACAAGAAGAGCTACTCTGTGCAGGCTCCTTCCCTCCCCCCACTGCAGGAATTCCACATATGTAGACTTAGTAATTTCTCACAATTACGTTATATATCCACATTTGAATATATCCAAAAATATATTCATACATTTTTCATGTAAAGAGATGACTCACCTATAGTTTATGTTAAACATAGGTATTAAATTCTGGGTCAGGAAAGTCAGAATCTGGCCACCTATAAAGAATGAAGTTCAAAGAAAAGAAGAATAAGAAAGCTTAAAGGGGGAGAAATTGATCTCTCTTAAGCAAGCAAAAAAAATAAGAATATGAAACTTATGAACTAATTAACCAAGATGCTAGAGATACAGAGGTGCTGGATATCTATATGCATTTACAAAATAAAATGAAGGCATTTTATTAAAATACCCCTTGGATCAGGATGATATGGTTATAGGTGATTGGATTGTTGTATGTAATGATGATTTGACACTTTCATTGCTAGTGTTTAAAATTAAAGCAGGTGATCTATGATGGAAAGACAAAGCCAACTGGAAAACAAAGACTTCTCAAGATGTCAAGAAAGCTTTTCTTTCTTTTTCTTTTTCTTTCTTCTTTTCTTTCTTTCTTTCTTTTTTCTTTCTCTCTCTTTTTTTTAAGATTTTACTTATTTATTTGACAGACAGAGTGCTCACAAGTAGGCAGAGAGAGCAGAAGAAACAGGCTCCCTGCTGAGCAGAGAGCCCGATGCGGGCCTCAATCCCAGGACCCTGAGATCATGACCTGAGCCGAAGGCAGAGGCTTTAACCCACTGAGCCACCCAGGCGCCCCAAGAAAGCTTTTCAAGGTATCTTTTAGGTGTGGGAGAGGAGATGTGGCTATGATCTACCCAGAGGAAGGAATGATAAAGCTTCAAAAATATGGGGCTTATTAAAAAAAAAACAACAACTGATGAACATCTATTGTACAGCTTAGGCTGTTGAGAAGAGAAGATTACATGTATACTATGTATCTTTTTAAAATAAAAACATTAGCAGGATGCAATTAATTGCCTTAAAAGTATAAAAAAGTATATAGCTAATTTAAGAAGTTACTATCATTACTATTGTAAGTTAGGTAAACTATTCCCAGATGGCCTATCCCTTCTTTCAGGGGCATATTCTTCATCTCTTCATGTGCAAATGCCACCAATATCTGTTATGATCCAAACCAAGTCCCCTTTTCCCTGATCAATGGTGTCTTATGTGTCTAAGTCACTTAATTACAATAATTTCTTTTAGACAGATTCAGTGTCTGCTCTGAAAATCCCAAACTCAGCATTTTTACTTTTCATGGATGTTAGACCAAAGCCATGCAGGAGAAAAGTCTGTCATTTCCAAGTGTTCTTCATGAATGTTAGTTTCAGTAACAAAGCAGTTGTGAAAGTCAGTCTTATCTGCAAATGTATACTAAAGAAGAATTACTTTGGTCCCCTTCAACTTCAATATTTGATAGCCCTGTGAATCAAACAGAAAATAAATAGCCTCACTGGTTGACACAGCCCATCTATTTTGGGCAAAGTTCTGTGCTTTGATTGACACAGCTTTGATTGACACAGCCCATCTATTTTGGGCAAAGTTCTGTGCTCAGCATGGGGATGGCAGAATCAATAGAACTCTAAAGCCTCAAAACCATCTTGGAGATGTTTGAATGCCCGAATGGAAATGTTGACCTTTTCTTGTTGGAAACTCACTCCCCCACCTAATGAAGTTGTAGCTGCAAAGGAAAGTGCATGGTCATCTGGAGTCAGAAAATAATTTCATACGGATTGGATGTTGATCATTCTTGACATCAAATTCCATATCTGGAACCTGTTACTAGGGACCCTTATTAGAGGGCATAACCTTGCATGGCCTGGTCTCTAGCTCCTCTCTGAAGCAGAGCCGAAAGAAATGAGATTTCAGGAAGACTCATAAGGGACAAGTCACCCATCCATTCTCCATGGGACTCAGAAGTGGCTCAAACAAGATGGTGAAAAGCTATCACCTGAGAGGTTGCAAAGGAAATAAAAGAAAAAATGATTTAAAATTCTGGCTTCTTTGCACCTTCTGGAAAGGGAAAGGTGACATGCTCCTGAACACACCGATTTAGAAAAGGATGTGGAGGACACAGCTTACCCTGGGATCAGGATGAGGTCCAGAGATTTATCAGCGGAAGCCCAGACAGCTAGGAGGATAAACACCTTCCCTCGATACCCTGAGTATAAAGTGTGTGGTCCTTTGGAAAATTTCCTAACTGTCAGGATACTAGAACTGGTAGGAGTTTCTCTGCCTTTTGATCTGAGGAGTTTGTTACTCAGTGGGGATGGTTGGCTCCTCCAATCCCTTTGCATTGAATCTGAGCAGAGAGGTAAGAACTTTTTTTTCCTGAGTTCAGAATACTCAAACAAAGGCCAAGGTGAGAAATGGTATGGAAACTGGCATGAGGGGTAAGCTGGAGGACAGTAGGAGAAGGAAAGTAAATGGGAACTAGGGTAATCTAGGGAGGGAAACGAAACAACAGAGACTTTGGACACAGAAACAAACTGAGGGACTTGGAGGGAGAGGGGTGGAGGGATGGGAGAGCCTGGTGGTGGGTACTGGGGACACCTAAAGCATGGAGCACTGGGTGTGGGGAATGGGGAATGAATCTTGGAACACTGGAAAAAAAATTTTTTTTAGTAACAATTAAAAAAAAAAAAAGAGAGAATCAGACTAGAGTTGACCCAGAATGAATTAAGCCATATTTGGAGGAAGAAGCATGAGCTCCTTATCTCCAGGGGTGTTCAGACATGTGTGTTCAGACAGGCTTCTTTACAATGTTATCAAGATATGCCAGTAAGTAAGAAGGGGCAAAACAATGACTTAGATGCCCGTTACAGTCTCCCAACTCCAAACTTAACATCAACAGCAATAAAAGGAGGATTTAGAAATGCCCCTCCCTCAGAGAGTTCATAAGAATTGAATGTGGTGTTGGATGTGCCCTGCCTAATCGGACCACGCCTATGGCAGGACCTTGATTAAAGTTCATTCTCTACTCATCAACCACCCAGGTCGAACCAAAACTATACAGTTCCTGCAGTTGTGATTAAAATTTTAAATGTATAACGTCCTCCAAGGTATCCACCTGAAATGTCTCAGGAAAGAGAAGTTTTAATAGGTATACATGCTTACAGTGGTGATAGGCTGGCATTTAAAAGCAGTAAAACTTGAACTGAGCATAGAAAAAAGGCTGGCATGTTGCATAATCACCCAACCCTGTTCTAGTTCTCAAGGCAAGATTATGCACCCGAGCACAGCATGGCACTGCTTGTTTGCAGGTAAAATCGAAGTCCACTGCCAGTCATCGATTTGCTATTGCTCTGTTTGATGAATGTCACAGTGAGGAAGTAGAAATAAAAATCTTCTAACACATATAGACCTCGGGTAGGCAAGAAACTTGGTCCTAAGGAAGCACTATCAAAATTAAGTCCTGAGTAGAGACACAAAGTAATCACCTTTTCCTTTGATTTCTAAGGGGCATTGGGAATATTATGAATTTTCACTATGAAGAGTCTAAGCCATTTGCTTGGCATATCTTCACTTTACAAGTTAATGCAAATATTTCATATAATCCTAAATAAAACATCAAAAGGAAATGCCCTGCAACACAGTGAAATTACTATGAGATATCTTGGACATATACATGTCAAGTAGTGGTTTAAAGAATTAGGAGCTCTTTTGGATATGAAGATATATTATACAGCAGCAAAAATTAACACAGTGCAGTGCTTGTACAAAATCAGACAAACGGATCAATGAGACAGAAGGGAAAATGTGTATGTGTACTTACCCATAGGACTTCAACTTATCATTGTGTAATTGGAGGGAAGGGATTATTTTATAAATGATGTTGGTAAAACTAGCAATTCTTTGAGGGGCATAAATGTCAATAAATCTTTTGCATGGACATGTGATTACAGATTCCTGATGGGTAAAGGGTTTATGTCTAAAATAATTTCCAAGCATTGAAAAGTAAAGTGAAATTAACACTTTATGAGGTCTTTCTAGGAGAAAATACTTGTAAACTTTGAAGTGGTAAGGTTTTTTTTTTTTTAAGGTTTATTTATTTATTTGACAGAAAGAAACACAGCTAGAGAGGGAACCAAAGCAGAGGGAGAGAGAGAGAGAGAAAAGCAGGCTTCCTTGCTGAGCAGGGAGCCTGATATGGGCTTGATCCCAGAACTCCGGGATCATGACCTGAGCTGAAGGCAGAAGCTTAATGAGTGAGGTACCCAGGAACCCCTGAAGTGGAAAGTCTTTTATTTTTTTATTTTTTTTTAAAGATTTTATTTATTTGACAGCGAGAAACACAGCCAGAGAGGGAACACAATCAACGGGGGTGAGAGAGGGAGAAGCAGGCTTCCCGCCGAGCAGGGAGCCCGATGTGGGACTCGATCCCGGGTCTCCGGGATCATGACCTGAGCTGAAGGTAGTCGCCCAACCAACTGAGCCACCCAGGCATCCCTGAAGTGGTAAGTCTTTAAAGAAAATCCAACACTTTTATTCTCCATAAAATGAAAATTTTACTGCAGTAGAATAAAACAAAACAATAAAATGTCAGATTCAGAAAAAAGTGCTTAAAGTCATCAGTGTGATGGTATCTAAAATATCTGTAGAATTTATATTTTAATAAAATGATCCCAGGTTATAACAGATAAGTTAGTAGACACAAATTCTCAAATGAGGAATAACAAATTGTAAGCAAAAATGAGGACACAGATGGAATTTTTTTTTCTGCTCTACAACCAACACACACACACACACACACACACACACAAATAGAGTAATTTGGTGTTTTAAATTTGTGGTCAACTGGTAAATTGTCATGCTATGGGGAGATGGGAAAAATCAGTGAAATCTTTTGGAAAATAGTACACAAACCATCAAGAGTCATAAAAATATTCAAGTTCTTTGAAGGATTTAACTAGAGAACTAACAATAAGAAAGTTTTTTGATGGCAGACCATACATGTGTTAAGGAGTTAATGTCCGCAATATTTACAGAACTCCTACAACTTAACAACAAAAAAATAAACAATCCAACTTAAAAATCTATCATCAAGACCATTTCAGACAAACAGCATAAGGTGCCATCCTCACAGAGAGAATGCTGGGTTATCAGGTATCATGCTTGTTTTTTTTTTCTTGAATATCATTTATTTCTCCCTTGATTTAGGTATCTTTTCATTTCTTTCTTTTTTTTATAGTTTCTGGTGTACAGATCTTGTACTCTTTTTTAAAACTTGTACTTAAGTATTCCCTGTTTTCTAGTGTTATTGTAAACGTATTTTTTAAATATTTCCATTTGATTTTGCTAACATGTAAAAATACATTTGATATCTTTGCATCCTATGACCATATTAAGCCCACATATTATTTATTTATTTTAATTATTTTTAAAGATTTTATTTTTTTGACAGAGAGAAACACAGCCAGAGAGGGAACACAAGCAGGGGGAGTGAGAGAGGGAGAAGCAGGCTTCCTGCCAAGCAGGGAGCCTGATGTGGGATTCGATCCCGGGTCTCCAGGATCATGACCTGAGCGGAAGGCAGTCGCTTAACCAACTGAGCCACCCAGGCGCCCCTATTTAATTTTTTTTTTCAGTTATCAAGCTTCTATTCTTAGTACCATGTGATGGTGGGCTTAATACACAACATCATTTCACTTTTGCCCTACGTGGCAAGAAACGCGTGTCACCATCACCATTTTACAGATCATGAAACTGACTGGGGTTTCAGCTGATTCTTCTTACCTTGATTCTGACTCCCTCTGGCTCCTGACTGTCTTATCCTCCAGCCTTTATCAGGTTAGGGGCCCCATTAGGAGTTCATTAGTGTCTTCCTCTTCTTCCTTTATTCAAAAGCAAGATTAAGAGACGCTTGTTTGATTTAAACTACATGCTGCTACAATTTAGTTTTTTAAGTGCCTGTTTTCTTTGAGCAAAACTACTTCCTAAAATTACTCTCTGCCTTCTAATAGCACACTCGGCATATACAAGAGAACACGTTTTTCGGGTTTTTTTGTTTCTTTTTTGTGGAGGTGGAGGTATAAGTATCCTGTGCACCTCTCTGTTGCAAAAATTACTCCATTGATCTGCCCATCCACTTGTCTATCTCTTCCAGTGAACTGCAAAGCTTTCGGACAGACACTAAATCGTTTTGATAATTGTAATTCTAGCATCTCTTGCAGTGCCTAATATGTAAATAAATAATTATTGAACAATGAGGAATGAAGAGACATTGCTTATAGTTCCAGTCCTCTGACAATAAAGTTAAAGGTCAACGTTTTCTCCCTCTGACAAATATGTAACCTCAAACCAACATAAGGTCTGAGAAATAGCTAGGAGGGATTTTTAAGAAATCCTATGGTCAGGACCTTTGTTTATATAGAAGCCTAAGAATGATGGTGAGAGGGGCGCCTGGGTGGCTCATTTGGTTAAGCGACTGCCTTCAGCTCAGGTCAGGATCCCAGGGATTAGGGATCGAGACCGGCATCGGACTCCCTGCTCGGCAGGAAGTCTGCTTCTCTCTTTCTCACTCCCCCTGCTTGTGTTCCCTCTCTAGCTGTGTTTCTCTCTATCAAATAAATAAATAAAATCTTAAAAAAAAAAAAAGGATGGTGAGAAGCATCTTAAGTCACAAGGTGCACTAGAGCAATAGCTAGATAACTAGATAAATACTCTTTCTATCTATATATCTGTATCAACACACACATGCACCTGTCCAGGTGAAGATACACATATGCTTTTATGCATCCTTGTACCATGTGCATATAGAGATGTGTGCATATCTACACACACACACACACATTTTAAGCTGGTTCACGATGAAAGAAGATTTTCTGGATGCTAACTTCCTGTCCCCATCTTCTCAGCCACTCACTCTGCCCATCCTGATACACACGCTTTGTTAACAGCTGAGGGTCATGTTTCCGAGATTCATTGAGAATACTAGGACAGATGCCATGGAGACCACCCAGAGATACCCTGTGGTAATGGAGAAGCTGCGTGTAACAAAGCCCTAGGCTGAGGCAGCATCACCAAGAGGGTTCTGATGTGGGGGGGGAGGTGGGGCATTCCAGAGCTGAAATCAAGTTCTTCTGCCTCCACAACCAGGAGATGATTGTGCCTTGGGTTTGTCAGTGATAGCCCTGTCCCCAGCTTGTGGTGGAGTCTTTAGTGAGAGATCAGAGGGGCCTTCCTTGATAAGGGCACATACCATGAAGAATACTGTTTCCAGCTCTTGAAAACTTGAAGCTGCCATTTATCAAAAATTCTATAATTTGAGGTGTCCCTGCATTGAGCAGATTACTCCCCTCCCAAGTAATCAGACCCAAAGGCTGGTGACACAAAGCAGTCCTTCCTCTGATAAATGAAATCATGCATTCCAGAACAAATCCCCAGGCGCCTTCTGCCTCAATTATTCGTGCATTCTTCCTCCTGTCTCTGATCTCCCCTTTAACACCATCTGTCTTGTCTCTTGTTTGTCTTTGAGTAGACAGAATGATCTTTTGCTCTCTTCCTGACCTTTGCAGGCCAACACACTGCCCCAGAGGAAACTCTGAGCCTTGTGTTTCATAGAGGACTTCCCCGATGTTTTTGACCTTGGCCTCACTACTCTAAAGCAGGACTTTCTGACAGCCTTGGCCAGGCTCTTATCTCTCCAGTCCAAGCAAGGGTGTCAGATTGTCCCAGGGCATCATTAATCAAGGTCCCTATCCTGACATCAGCTCGTTAGAAGCTCTCCAGGTGCCTCGAGTGCATCTGGAGGTCTAGGCAGACTGCACCAGGCTGCTTTTAGCCACAGACCCATCCCAGGGCAGCAAGTTGATTGATGGCAAAATAGAGAATTAAACATTTATGTGTGGAAGACCAGAAAAGCACAGGAAGAAAGAAATTTAAGTGCATGCTCCTGCTGGAGGAACATCATCCATATCAACACTTGGTTCTCCTAAACAACACCCATCTCTGTCATTACTATATTCCTGTAAGGAAAACTCACCTCCATGAAACATCCATCCCAGCACGACAAATCATATTATGTAGTTGAGTTGTTTCTCCATCCAAACAATTGCGAAAAGCCTGTATTTTTTTTCTCTTCCTTTAAGATTTGTTCAAGTACTCTCTTTTCCCCTGTGTTTCCTCACCCCTTCCCCCACCTAGACTACTCCATGGATCTCTTCTCCCAGAAATAGCTGAGAATCAGTCACCTCACTTCAAATAATACTCTGAGGGCTGGGAGAGGGAGGATGATGCCCACTTTGAATGTGTGTCATGATCAAGAGGCATCACACTTATTCTAGGTGGCGCTGGAACTGGGAGAGGCAACATTCATCTCAACAGAAGCAAGAACTTTCTAACAGTGTTGGTAAACAGAAGAAATGCACATGGTATTTTTCCAAGTAAAGTGTCCATTAATTTTATAAATTCGATAAAGAGGTGAGCTATTTTAAAGAAACTGAATGTACAAAGCTTCTGTGTAGAGAAGAAGTAGAAAGGGTTAACATTTTTAGCAAGAGTGGTTTTCAGAGCTCAGTAATTCTCCATGATGGACATGGTGAGCTGGTAACATAGGCCTGGACTACAAAGGTTGAAAGGGATTTTTTTTTTTGTTGATGCAACTTGATTTTTATGTATTTAAAATGTTAGAAGGGGCTTAGTTCTCTTTGAATAGAAACTCCATAGGCTTAGTTTCATGGTGTGAATAGCAGAATAGGTTGAGGGATCCCATGTGAAAATGTGAAGTAAATGGTACTGGTCATGGACCCCATTAGACTTGGGTCTTTTTTTTTTTTTTAAGATTTTATTTATCTATTTGACAGAGAGAAACACAGCCAGAGGGGAAACACAAGCAGGGGGAGTGAGAGAGGGAGAAGCAGGCTTCCTGCGGAGCAGGAAGCCCAATGTGGGGCTGGATCCCGGGTCTCCAGGATCATGACCTGAGCTGAAAGCAGTCGCTTAACCAACTGAGCCACCCAGGCACCCCTAGACTTGGGTCTTATACATGCTTCCTTCTATCTTCACAACTTCACAACTTGAGAAGAAGGTGCTATTCCTATGAAGCTTTTTCTATTTTCAGGACGCATCACATTTTAGAGCAAAAAAATCTTCTTGGGGTGCCTGGGCGGCTCAGTTGGTTAAGCGACTGCCTTCGGCTCAGTTCATGATCCTGGAGACCCGGGATAGAGTCCCGCATCGAGCTCTCTGCTCAGCGGGAAGCCTGCTTCTCCCTCTCTCACCCTCTCTGCTTGTGTTCCCTCTCTGTCTGTGTTTCTCTCTGTCAAATAAATAAAATCTTAAAAAAAAAATCTTCTTAAACATTGCTAGCTGTTTTGTGACACATGCCTTCCTTTTATCTGTTCTAAAATATTTCCATTGGGCATCCTTGTCTTAATATACTGAAGTTTGGTTCATTCTAGCCAAAACCTCAGTAGCTCCATCGTCTGTGGTCCTATCTTATTTTATACTTTGCATTTTAAGATAAACTTTGCCATTCTTAACAGATATATGCACACACACACACACACACACACACACACACATACACATACATGCACACTATAGAACTATATTGTACCATAACTGTTAATTTATGAGGCTTTTCACTTCTTGAGAGCATGAGCCAAGTCTTAATCATCCTTGGATTCCCAGATCTTAGCATAGTTCTTGGACAAGGGTATATTTAAATTGCTGGATGAATGAATTCATAAATGAATTTTAACTTTTCTCTTTGGATCTTCTGGGCAAGAATTACATTTAGAGTCAGGCATAGATAATAGTGGGCAAAGAACAACAAGATGGCAAGGCCCATTATTCCATACCACATTAAGACGGTCCTTTTTTTTTTTATTTGTTTTTGAATTTTCTTTAAAGGAAGCAATTTCAGATTAATGGAATGCCTTTCTGCCAACTGGTACACATAATAAAAGAACCAGAATAATTTATAGTAGAATTTTTATCTCAGCTCTAACCTGTCATTTGAAACACCATCAAATATGAGGGCATTTCTTGATGATAATGAGTGTGGGTTAAGGAGGGAAACTGGGTTTCTGTAACTCAGGCTCTCTCCAGGATAAGGTAGTATCACCCTTCTCGGAAACTACATCAACAACATTATCATAGGGGTCCCCTTGAGACACACCTATGCACACATGCATTATATGAAGCGTCTACTCTATCCTGCTGTCTGATGGACTGGTGGTTATTCATTTTAGTCTTAGTGGAAACAACTCTTTGGTGTGTGATCTCATATACAAATGGCTATTTATTCCGGGCTTTCCTCTACTCCAACCCATCAAACCACATCCCTTAGAGATTTCTCACTGGGTTTTAATGTATTATCAAAGGAGAAGTTATCACGTGGCAAAGGAATTTTCCTCTGCATGCTGCTGTTTGTTATAATATAGAGTCCTTCCCTTACTATCCATCAAGCTACTCAGTATGACTATATTATATTGATGTTCATCTCTCTTAGAGAGCTCTGAAACAAATGATACATTTAGAAGATTTTTTTCTTTCTTTTTTTTTTTTGAACAACTTCATGAATTTAGATGTGGACAACAGGAATGACTAAGAATTTGGTTTGTTCTCTTACCCTGCTGGAATTTCTAATCAAAGAGACCACACTGGACATCCCTGGTTCAGAATCTCAAATATGGACCCATTCATGGAGGGCTAATTCAAAAATATGGTGTGCTTTGCAATCTTGATCAATTCTGGGATTTGACCTTGACTTTCTCTCCAACTCAAATGATGACAGGACACAATATGTTTCGTAAATAGTAAATGATATTATAACTGTGGTCAGGTCAGTTTGAGGCTTGGGGACATGACCATAAGTCTCAACCATTTCATATTCCACCTGAGTTACATAATAACCTCTCTTAAATTACCTCTTGTTGGATCCCATTATCTGCTCTTCAAATGGAGCTGAGCTCATTAAACTCATGTTTCTTTTTTCAGTGCTTTATGTCATATGGCCATTGCTTACCTCTTCAGTCTCAACTATGACTTTCTCTTCTCTAGTTTGTATACTACCTCAGAGAGGTATCTTTAGGCAGAGTGATCTTAAATAATTTGCCTGACTTCTCTGAGTCTTCTTACCTGTAAGATGAAAATGATCGTGGTACCTGCCTAACGGCTATTGGAAAACTATTTGAATTCATGCACACACAGTGCTTATGAGCATTTCAAGCCTACCTACAGTGAGGAGAGCCTGACTCAACAATAAGGAGAGTTCAGGCAGGAGGAAATTATACCAGAGATGTTGAGATCCCAGATTAGAGCCATAGTAGTGAAGAAGATACCTAATGTATATTGGCAATTTACTGTATGCCAAGTACAAGACTAATCATTTTACCTGAATTGACACTTGGGCCTTGGGGGAACCCTGAGATGCAGGTATCCCTATTCTGAAAATGAGGAGATAATGTTCCATAGAACTAAAAAAAAATTAAAAATATATGCATATATATTAAAGATTTTATTTATTTGACAGAGAGAACCACAGCCAGAGAGGGAACACAAGCAGCGGGAATGAGAGAGGGAGAAGCAGGCTTCCCACTGAGCAGGCAGCTGGATGCGGGGCTCAATCCTGGGACTCTGGGATCATGACCTGAACCAGAGGCAGTTGCTTAACCATTGAGACACCCAAGCGCCCCGTATACATATATTTTTTAAAAAATATTTATTTGTTTATTTTAGAGAGACAGACAGTGTATGTGTGCACGAGCAAGGGGGGGGGCAGAGGGAAAGGGGAGGAGACTCCAAGCTGACTGGGGAGCCTGCTAATGGGGTTCAATCTCAGGACCCTGAGATTATGATCTGAGCTAAAACCAAGAGTTGGATGCTTAATTGATTGAGCCACCCAGGCACCCCTCAAAAAATCTTTTGATTGGAAGACCCAGGATTTGATCCTGGTTTATGTGAAGGAAAAGTACCAGTCTATTTTTGAAATAGAAAAGAAAGAAAAAAAAATTTTTTTGCATTAAGTTTGCACTGTGTTCATAGCTTACAAAACATTGTCAAACATTTTGCTTAATGTGCTTCCAAATCATAGAGTAAGATCACAAAGAACCATATTTAAAAACAGGGGTATTATGATTAAAAGAGATAAAGAGCTGAAGACTAGGGGAAATGGTTCATTCATGCAATGAATTACCATACAACCACCAGAAAAAAAATGATGAGGCCTATTTTTGACACTGGAAAATGCACTGTGCTTGATGAATTACATGAGCGGTTTAGAAAGCATCATGCAGACGCTAAGTGATTGCCTTCAGCTCGATCCAGCAGTCCCTGGATCAAACCCTGCATCCTGCTCCCTGATCAGTGGGAAACCTGCTTCTCTCTCCCCCACTCCCCTTGCTTGTGTTCATTCTCTGGCTGTGTCTCTGTCAAATAAATAAAATCCTTAACAAAAATTATTAGAATGCATCATGCATAGTGTGATGCCATGTTTATGAAGGATCACATATTGCTTCTATGATCAGCATTGAAAAAATATAACCATATTATTTAAATCTGAAGATCAAAACAAACTGCAAATTCCATTAGGGCAGTCTCTCTCACATTGCCCAGCATTTACACAGGGCCTGGTGTAGACGGCATTCTATAAATAAATAAATAAATAGATAGATAAATAAAAGAAATCTCGTGTTTGTGTTAATAATTGGTGTGACATATTTAATGTAATGTTTAATAGAAGCCTCTGCATTTAAACCCATCTGTCCTCAGTTTTCCCAGCTGTAAAGTGCCAGCTAAGAGTTTTTCATTTCCTAGTCTATAGCCTGCGAGAAACTTTTTGCTCATCTGGTAATCTTTCACTTTTGAAGTTCCTTCTTGAAAAGAATAAACTACAGAAATTACCCACAATCCTTAGTTCCCACCTACCATCCATGGCAGAGAATAATAAGTCTTATGGTTGGTATGTCAACACCCAGGACAGCTCTGGATGTCCCAGCACTCTGGGGCAAGGAGCACTACATTCTTTCTGCCCTTCCAGCTGGCGATCAGAGGGTTCCTGCAGCCCCTCACCTCAAAGCCGTCAGCTTTCAGCACTCACAGCTGTCTTGCCCAAATGTATCTTTTCCTAGTTGTCTGCTAAGCCTTTTTTCTTTAACTGCTCATTTTGACCCATCTCCCCTTTACTTTCAAAGAGGATGTGAAGGGACTTTATTTTCACTAGTTCTGGTTGTCTGTTTTATTCTCTGATTCACAAACCAGAAAAAAAGTTCCTTGAAATATATGAGCAAAAGCAAGAGCACTAAGGCTAAAGGAATTGAGTAGAACTTGTATCTGAGAGCAGAACTGTAACAAGAGACCACAACAGAATGTTGCAAAATTAAGAAGAAAATTGTTAATAAGATCACACACACACCATCAAATGATGGGAAGGATGACAAAGGTTTAGAAATACTGTGGGAGTCAAGCCAAGAGAAAACATTTAATGTAAACATGTATCACAGGAGCTCTTTTATGCGATGCTGTCAGGAACAGACTTGATAACTTAAAGATTCAGAATAAACAAAAAGAGCTGAGAACAGGCAAAACCATTTTTGGCAAATGCTTCGTGGCAGACACACCCTTCTCCCCAAATCTATTTTCAATATGTCAAGCTTCCTAATGCAGAGACTTACGGACCGTGTTCAACTTTCATATCCTACTTCATCCTTCTCCAGATTTCGAAGAAAAAAAAAAAAGACAGCATGGGGCAGGTAAATTCTGGACTAGAATTTTTCTAAGATAGTTTTGACTTTCTTTTATCTTTTCAGTTCACTATCTTTAAGACCACATCAGTTCTGTCCTCAGTTCACAGTTTTACATGAAAGGCACACTCACCGGCATTCCGGGTCTGGCTTGATTTCCTTCCTGGTCCACTTTGCTAAGTGTGCAGAGGACCATTTGGGGACCTTCAGAGGGAATACAAATGGACACCAGAATTTTTATTGATCAAAAGGAACATATTTAAACAATCCTCAATAAATTTACAAATTAGCGAATTCCCCACATTAGAATTTCATTCCGTGAGCATTTCCTTCCCTTTAATTGCCAGCTTGCTCCTTCATTACATTGGTGTTCTCCATCAATGTGTCAATGTGTAAACGTTGCAGCTAAACCATTAACTCACCATTTCAGTCTTTTATAAAAATGCTTATGATTGACAAAACTTTATGAAACCGTGGCAAACTGGAAGCAAATTAGTGCCTCGAACAAGGAACAGCTAAGCTGTATTCAGAGAGAAATCTGTCATTGTGGGCTAACAGTGTAATTGGCTGGTTAAATAGGTTATAAACAAGTTCATCTTTATACCCTCCACTCTCCTCCCTTCTTTTTTCCTTCCTCGCTGCCTCCCTGCTTCTCTCCCTCCCTCTTTCCCTCCCTCCCTTCCTCCATCTCTCCCTCCCTCCTTTCCTTTCTTTTTCCTCCCTCCTTTCCTCCCTCCCTCTCTCCCTCCCTCCCTCCCTTCCTTCTTTTCTCCCTCCCTCACTCTCTTCCTACTTCCCTTCTTTCCTTTCCTTTCCTTCCCTCCCTCCCTTCTTTCCTTTCCCTCCCTCCTCCCTTTTCTTCCTTCCTTCCCTCCTTCCTTGTTCTCCCATCTTAAAAGTTGTAGGATTTCATGTCCTTTGGCACTGCAAAGGTTTCCTTTGGAAAGCCCTTTCGGATGGGTTTTTCAAATTTTTCCAAAAATTTGAGATATTTTTTGTTTGGTTTCTTTTTAAATTGTGTGCTGTGAATATAGAAGGTACTATATGATCATGAGCTTTTTAACCTGAAGTGGCAACAAACAAACAAACAAAACTTTCAGCTTTTGGTTTCCTTATCAGCAATGAGTGGTTCTCCTAACCTGTAGACACCATGTTCAAATAGCCAAGCAGACCAGGAATGTCGGCAGACTGGATTTTTGTTTTCTTTCCAGTATTTGTTTACTCTTAATTGAGGTATAAATCACACATAGGGAAAACACTTTAATATAGAGTGGAGTGACTGCTAACACATGTGTATACCACTGTAATCGCCACCCAGATTAAAAGAAATAAGTTTTTTAAAAAGTAGTTTTTGAAACACTATTTGTATTGTTTCTCAGACTTACTCCCCACAAACGATATAGAAAAATCCCTTGTAAAATATGGCCCCTCGATTCTCTGTAGGAAACCCATGATTCCAAATCCAAACTAAGCCTTGTCCAGAAGACCTTGGTTTTGAAACAGCAGCTGGATGGAGGAAATTCAATGGGTTATGATAATTAGGATGAAAAATCAGCCGTCTCCTGGACTAAAGTAAGTCCGATCGGTGGTGCTGGTTTTAGTCTCTCTGCCAGTACCCCTCAAGCCCTGTTCACAGTTCAGTGCTCTGGAGCAGAAGGTCGCGATCCAACAGAGCTGATGCACACAGATCATTTATGTACTTATTTTTCCATGCATTTATTTATTTGCATTGTGTCTGCAGCGGCCTATCTGCTAAATGCCTGGGTAAGAACTAATTAACATAGCTTTTAGACATATTTTTCAATTAAGATGCAGTTCACTAAGCCAATCAATTATAGGTTATTATAACATTTCAAAGGTGACTTAAAATGCAATAGCACAAAATTAAGAAATCACAATTTACCCAAAAGGGCCCCCTTGATTTTGAAGTGTCAACCATCGAGCTGTGTATAATCTCCAGAAAGTGTAGTGATTACATCCACTCCCTTCCCATGTCTCACTAATGCATTATCAATAAATTAAAAGGGCAATTGAGAAATATACCTCTGAAGTTGCCCCTGCATTATTAAATCAGGGACAAAGAATCATATTCTTTATGCCTACTTGCCATAATTTATACTGATTATGTAGAATCAGTATAAACACAAATGAGGGACAGCTAACATTAGTTTTTAGAAAAGAGGCCTGTGTTGTTATGAAGGCTTGTCCTTTCAGCTTGGCTAACATACCCCTGTGTATGTATGTGGACATGTGCCTGTTCTGGTGCCTTCTTCTGACAGAAGCTCATAGTGGGAAAATTTTCATTAGGCAAAAGCTGTGGGTGTCATTAAAAAGGAATGAGATTAGTATTGACTGTGGGAAGCAAAGGTCAGAGAGGGGCCTGCCTTTCCCATTACTGCTTCTTTTTTTTTTATATGTATCTAATCATTTCAGGTCCTGATGAGTCCTTTGTGTGTGGAATTCCCGCTTTAAATGTTGTAATACATCAAGCCAAGATTCATCTCGAAAAATGTGCTTCGAAGGCTGTTCCAATTTTGCTGCTATAAATTTATTATTTAAAGAAAATGCAGTGGCATACAATATTTTAGTATTTTAGAAATGCAGGAGGGCTATCACAGAGGCAAAGACGGGAAGGGAAGATGAGCAGTAACCATCCGTTGTTATTGGAGCTGGGCATTCCAGTATGGCCAGAGAGATCAAAAGTGGGAGAGGATCCAGAAATAAAAGGGTAGATCATAGGAGAAGGCCTCTTTTTGACATTACCCTTCTTCTAGGGCAACATCCATGGCAGAGGCCCCAGGAGGCACACAACAAGGGCTGATAGAGAGACCATGCCTCCCCTTCACCACTGCCTTCCCCACCCTCTGTCCAGAACTGCACACCCAAAGGGCCACACAGCCTCCCCCACCCATTCTCCATCTTATCAGCCCAACAGCGTGTGGTTATAGTCTCAGTCACTTCCCATCCTACAAGGGATTAAAAGCCAAGGCAGTGCGCTGGCACCAAGGCCTGGGGTGCAAGGGCATCCCTGCCCTGAGGAGAAGTCCACAGCCCCAAGGAGCACATGGGTGATGTCAGACCACCTGGGTTCCCATCTTCCCAGTCATGCACTGGGGGAATGGGAACAATTTCTCTCTGTACCTTAGTGGCCTCCTTTGTGAAAACACAGTCCCTGCTTCCTGATGCCTCCACATGTCAACGATGCAAGGTTTTCAACACGCTTGACACGGCGCCTGCCACAAAGCAAGGGCTCAATGTGTGAGTTCCTTCTTCTCGTCTTCCTCCAGTGCATCTCCTGGGTACTCTCACCGTCTGCCTTTTTATTATTCTACCACCTCAGACAATCTGTCGGTGCCGTCAAAACACCCCTGGGGGCAGAGATTGGTTTCTTCTGCCTCAATCTTAGGAGTCCTGACACACGCTGGAGGCAGCTCTGTGCCCTTGTCTAGGAGTCAGTGTCTGATGCTCCCACTTCGTGCTGGTCTCCCTTGCAGGGGGGATTCTCCTCATGTCCCCTACAGCCACCTATACGGGGACATTCCAAAAACCATTCCCTGACTGCAACCATGTGTCCATTTATTAATCTAAATTTCATTTATTTAATAAGTATTTACTGAAAGAAAACATCCTCTGAATCCTCAGCTCGGGCTCACGCACAATCTCCTGCCTCTTCCGATGGGCAGATACTTTCTCCCATTTCCCCCATATTCCTTTTAATTGTAGCAACTTCCTCCTCTGCAGCCTTCGTTTCTTTTACACACAGCATGCTTATGTTGGTGTCGACCCTGATGCCGACTCATTGTTGCAAGACATATGTTTCTCCTGAGGATATAAAATACCTTTCTCCAAAATTGACCTGGCATTTCATGAAATCCTCCACCTCTGCCAGTGAAGAGATGCGTGCCTTGGCAAGTCATGCGGCCTCTCTGAGCAGCTACATTCAAATTACAGCTAAATTAATATCACCTCCTCTCAGGCTTTTGTGAAATATTCACAAAGGAAATATCTAGCATGTGTAAGCTCAACATGAGAATATAATCAATTTCAGTGTCTTCCGTTTAGTGGTAAAGTACACATAGAAAATTTATCATTTTAACCATTTTTTAAAGGCATAGTTCAGTGGCTTTAAGTATATTCATGTTGTTAAGCAACCATCACTGCCATCCATCTCCACAACTGTTTTCATCTTCCCAAACTGAAAGTCTATAAACAATAATTCCTCACACCTCCCTTCTACTTTCTGTCTCTAGGAACCAAGTTACTCTAGGTATGTCATATAAGTGGAATCACACTGTATTTGTCTTCTGTGGACTGGTTGATTTCGTTAGCTTAATGTTCTCAAGGTTTATATGTGTTGTAGCACGAGTCAGAATTCCCTTCCTTTTTAAGGCTAAGGAATATTCTGTTGTATGTAAGTACGCCTATACCACGTTTGGCTTATTCACTCTTTAGTGGACACATGGGGTGTTTTTTGATGAATGCTGCTATAAATGTGGGTCTACAAACATATCTTCTAGACCCTGCTTTCAGTCCTTTGGAGTATATATCCAGAAATGGAATTGCTCGATCATACAGTAATTGGATGTTCAGTATTTTGAGAATCCCAGTTCTGCTTTCAACAGTGGGTGTATCACTTTACATCCTCAATCATGGTGCAAAAGGCAATTATTCCATAGTTTTGCTAATACTTTTTATTTTCTGTTTTGTTTTGCTTTGCTTGTTTTTGTTTGTTTGTTTGTTTTTGTTTTGTTTTGCTTTTGGCTAGTAGCTATCCTAGTGGGTGTGAAGTGATACCTCATTGCGGTTTGGGCTCGAATTTCCCTAATGATTTGTAATGTTGAACACCTTGTCATGCTGTTCCCGGTCATTTATATATCTTCTCGGGAGAACCCATGCATTTTTTAAAAAGATTTTATTTATTTATTTGACAGAGAGAAACACAGCCAGAGAGGGAACACAAGCAGGGGGAGTGAGAGAGGGAGAAGCAGGCTTCCCACCGAGCAGGGAGCCCGATGTGGGACTCTATCCCGGGTCTCCAGGATCATGACCTGAGCTGAAGGCAGTCGCTTAACCAACTGAGCCACCCAGGTGCCCCAAACCCATGCATTTTTAAGTGTTATTATCTGTGATCCATTTTGGTGTAGTATCCAACAGCACAGGGCTGAGTTTGGCCCTAGTCTTGCCACTAACCACCTGTGAGACTTCAAGCAATGTGAGGATCCTCTATGAGACTGATTTTACTTTCATATAAAATAGGGATAAAAATCGTACTTCCTGGAGCACCTTGGTGGCTCAGTCAGTTGGGCATCTGACTTGATTTCAGCTGGGTTTATGATCTTGGGGGGTTGTAACATCGAGCCCTATGTTGGGGTTCTGCACTCAGAGGGGAATCTGCTTGGGATTCTCTCCTTCATCCTCTGCTCCTCTCCCCAGCTCACTCCCTTTTGCTCCCTCTCTCAAGTAAATAAACAAATCTTTTAAAAATAGTACTTCCCAAGTGAGAGTTGCTGGAGGGAAGGGAATAGGAGGATGGAGTGGCTGGGTGGTGGACACTAGGGAGGGTATATGCTATGAGGAGTTCTGTGAATTCTATAAGACTGATGAATCATACACCTGTACCCCTGACACAAATAATACATTATATGTTAATTTTAAAAAAATAGTACTTCCCATATAGCAATGCTGTAATCTGATGACCATAAAATGCTCATCTGAGTCTGCTCACAATAAACACAAGAAGTGGGCAGGACTATTGCTATATCATCAATTTCATGCCCACTATTATGGAAAAAATAGTCCCTCAATTACTTTGGCTGGTAACAACTAAATGGAGTGAAGATGTACCTTTTCCACCAAAGAATGCTAGATGGCTAGCTATGTGAAGAACAGTATTCTCAGAAAGACTGAAATGACCTGTAATGCAATTTCCATGTTTTTATGACTCTTCTTCCCACCTCTGCCATCCCCCATTCACTCCTAAAAATCTCCCAGTGCCCAAGAAAGCACACAATAGAATCTCTTACTGCCACCAAACGGTGTATGCTAGCTACATGAGTGATTCCTCTGGTCTGCTGTTTGGGGAGTAATTAGTTTAGATGAAGTCAGTGACTGTAAGGAATATACACTTCTGAGCGGCTCCTATGGATGCATAATCCAGGAGTTTTTCCTATGTCTGCTCAGATATACTAACACCTAAGAACCAGTGGGAACAGGCTAGGAACTACTTACCATGTAAGTACTGTATGCTAGAGAGCAGAGATTCTGAGTACATCACCCCTTTGAATACTGGAAATGAAGCTGTGAATCAAATAATGTCCCCATTTTAGAG
Source organism: Spilogale gracilis (assembly GCA_004023965.1). NCBI lineage: Eukaryota > Metazoa > Chordata > Mammalia > Carnivora > Mephitidae > Spilogale > Spilogale gracilis. The sequence goes on from PITA01004532.1 coordinate 38,788, forward strand.
ATGAGGAGACTGAATGTCATGAAGGTGATGTAAGGTGAAGATCTCAGCTTACACAGCTTTTATAGGTAGATATGGGATTCAAGTGTAGCTCGGATTGAGTTTCATCTTTGCTCTTCTTCCTCGAGGGCAATTCAGAAAATGTTGGGGTCTATCTATCTATTGTTTGCCTGTATATTTCACAGTGAGTGGAAGGTAAGGGGCACTTTGAGCATGGATTTTTAGGGAACCAAGAATTCAAGAATAATTCTGCTGTTTTCATGAGATGGAGGAAGGGTTATATTCCCAATGCAAATGTTGAACTTAATAGAGTGAATCATAAATGAATTAGGTAGATGAATAACAAAAAAAGAGGGGGGCTCTCTCTAACATAGAGCATTATCCTTATCTTTACAGTAAAAGCGTTTTCCTATCTGAAAGTGTGAGCGAAATGTTCTGACATTGGAAGGGGATGTATAGAAGCCTTAAGACTCCTCCCGCGCTTACATACCTTTCTACCACATCTATTCCCAGTTCACAGATGAGAAAGCTGAGGCCAAGAATGAGTTGCGTGAAGTCAGAAATTGTCCCTCTAAGGCGTCTTCACGCCATGCAGCTTAGTGGTGAGACTACAGGTCCCAGAATCCATTAGAGGCTCATTCTGATCCCAATTTCTGCTTATAGCTAGAGGACCTGGCTAGACCCTGCCATCCCTGGGGACTTCAGATTTCCCATCTGGAAAACAAAAATGACATTGTCTGCCTCATGAGGCTTTTGTGACTATGAAATTTGATAGCACTTGTGAAAATGTGCTTTGCCAAGTTTGATGCACGCTTCATGCTTTTAACAAATGTTGCTTTCACGTCTTTCCCCATGGGCAGGACTTCTGATAAATAAAGAAAACGTTTCCCCATTTCTCAGATTAGGATGCCCAGGCCACAGCTGCTGACAGCTTGCATGGGTTTATGCTCAATAAAGAGGCACACAGAAGATTTATCACCCAGATGTAACAAATGGGCCTTTTCCCATTATGGTATCGGGCCCTATATTGAAATTACAACCTGTCATCTTTCCTGATGACCTTTGAGCTCTCAATCCTTGCAATTTCCTTAAATGAACATTCCACCTATAGGGCATGCACCTGCCAATTGCAGCGATCGATACCATCGTTTTTGGTGGTTGTCACAGGAACTTGTTATGTTACCCCTCAAACAGACCTCTGAGTCAGAGTCAAAGCGATTCATTTTGTCTAGTTCAAACAGATCTCAGCATTTCAGTTGGGAAATACAACCATCTCTGAGAATCACCTTCTCTAATGAGGACTCCTTAGTGGGAAGGATTCTACAGCCAAGGGGAGTTTAAATCAGTCATTTGTGTGGACATGAACATTCTTTTATTTTTTAAAGACCTGCAATGTGTCAGACTCAGTACTAAGCCTATAGTTGGTATTACCTAGCATGTACACACCTAGGATGTGCATGTCTACATCACAGGTAACTTACATATACACACACACGTGCATATGCATGCGATAGACGGTGATTTACAGAGATGGTGTGCATCTAAGTAACTACTAAGTGACTAAATGCATTATATGCCAAAAGAGAGAGCTAATACGCTATGAGAATCTAGAAGAGAAAAAAAAAAGCACCATTTCTATATTGGATATCTTAGGGATGACTTCATGAGCTGTGAAGTTCAGGAAGAATTTGGACAAATGCACACGAGGAGACAGAGTGTACTGAAGAGAGGAGAAAAAGTATATGCACAAAACGTGACCATGAAATGGCTGGATTCAGTATAAATTAAGAACGGGGACTGGTCTCCCGTCTTCCCGTGTTTCAGGCACCTTGTGTCAGCATACCGTAGGTGATCATTAAAGCTTTGTGGAAGGAGCTGTGGTTGCACTAGACAAAATCGGGGACAGTTAATTTTCCATAGTAACGAGGGTTATAGATCTGATCCTGAGGAAGTTTAGAACAGGAGCAGAAGATGCAGACACAGAGAGAGACGTAGATAGGGACACAGACATGGCTATTAATCACACACACACTCCTCCTCCCGTGCCAGCCTGGGCCTGTAACAGCTGATGAATCCTGCGCTAATGACTGACCTTAGGACTCTATGGTATTTGAATAACAAAGATCACTTTCCCTCACTTAAAACATGGCACAACATTATTCTTATATTGTAGAGAGAAAACTATCAAGATGGTCTACCTGCTTCTGGAGGGAGAAGTTCATCTCTGAGGTATAAATCCGACTCCCAAAGCCCACTGGTTTGGAAGAGGCTTAATTTATTTCTGGCTGTCCTTCGAATGTGCAAAGGCCTCCGTGCTGAAAGATGCTGCAATTCTCCAAAGCTGATCCCCTTGGAATTCATCAGCAAGCACACAGCAAGCCCCTGAAATGGTATCCCATCTGGCATGCTCAGGATGTACAAGGCAGGGGTGAAGGGAGGCAGTACTCATGGGCACTCAGCATTTGACCTTCATATGTTCCCATACAATTGTGCACTGGAGAGAGCCCTATCTTTTGAACTGGTCATGTCACTGTCGAAGGAAGATCAGGAATTTGAAAGAAGGCATGATAAAAGAGGTTGAAAGTACACAGGAACACAGAAAACATCTTTTGGTAGGAAGTACAAGAAATTTGACTCAAATTAATCTGGCAGGGAGAAAGTATTTACCTCTCACTTAATGAGAGTCTCAGGTTAGAGCCAAACATCTCTAGCAACTAAAGAATACTGCCATCTCCACCTCTTTCCCTCTGCATCTCTTCTTCTTCGCTTCCCTTTCTCCATGTCTTCCTTAGCTTAGATTGTCTCAGTAGGCTGCCCTCAGCCCTTCCTCCCAGGTCAGGCATCCTTCGGAGGAGACGCAAGAGAAGTCCAGGCAGTTCCAGCTCCAGGCTTATGATGGCTTAGCTTTCTGAGCCTGAAGGAAGGGAAGAGCTTACGTAGTCAATACACAATCCAAAAACCAAAAACCGAACGTAAACCAAACAAAAACAAAACCAAAATACACAATCCAGCCTGGTGACAGACTCGTCATTGGGCAATTACTACGGCCAGAAGGATGGAGTGCCCTGAAGGATGAGATCTGGGTCACGTGTGTGCACTCGAGGGTCCAGATCTGTGTCGTATGTACACACACAAGGATACTGTGATTGGCAGGCAAAGCAGAAGCAACATTAAGAAATGGAGGAAAGGCAGGTTCCAAAAGGGTTGTCCAGAATGGGAGGCTATTAACCAAACACAAGAAGAAATGGATTCTGCCAGCTTAGAAATGCGCGAAAGACTTTTTCAGGCAGTCCCACAGGCTGATCAGTGAAGTAAACAACTTTTTCGGAGTCCTCATTAACTCGGGAAGCTAACAGGACAGAAACAGAGAAAAGAAAATAAAGCTTTGGGCATATCCACAATACTCCAGCATGTGTTAGAGTTACATCTGTTACAAAGTCAAACTAAGACCCTTTGAAATTCTCCAACCCATCATCAGTATCGACTTTTTTTTTTAAGCCGAACTTGATGAGTGCAGCTTTGGCTATTGGCACAGTCATGCATTCATTACATAAATAATGATAATGAGGATGATGATAAAGGTCAAAATATACCATAAGTCAGATGGGCCTAATGATAAGGCCTGTGCATTCTCAAACCATACGGTGACCCATGACTGAAGGTAAGGAAGTTACCTGGGAGGATCGTGGTCCAGGGAACTGATGTGGCTCTTGGGAGTGACATTCAGAATGTAATACTGAACATCATCTCATGCCAAACTGTGTACAATGCCTCTTTACATTATCTCTTGTTCAGAGAACTTCCACCAGGGAGAGGCTATTGATTATAGTTTCCTCATCCAGAGGGGCAGACTGAAATAAAAAGAAGCTTTTCTTATACAAGGTGAAACAGTGCCAAAGTTCAGCCCTATTGTTGCTACAGTGCCACAAAAACAAACAAACAAAACAAAACAACCCCTCTCCCCCATAAAACAGAAGCCTGTAACAGTAACACACAATGTCACCATGCTTCTTTCCAGTGCAGTTAGTATTATTAGGATAGGAAGATAGAATGCTTTAGGAACATGAAGGAGTGAGCAAACAATGCTACTGGTCTTGAAGGCTGTACAAGGTTAGCTGGAAGGAGCATGGGAAAAGGGACATGGCACATTAGGAATGGCATCCCAAAGGCCTAAGGTTTGTAAAGATCAGATATGTCCATTGTGAGCACCTGACCCAAAGGCACTTGGAAAATACACACTGAAAAAATGAATGAATGAATGAATGAATATTTATTTATTTATTCAGCATTTTTATTTATAAAGCTTCATTATTAATTCACATGATATAGTGTGTCTGCTCAAGCCTTTGAGGATTTGAAGAAATCAATATGTTCCTCGTCTCGTTTCTATAAAGCTTTCCACAAGAATGAAGTTGGGAGGGGACCGGGGGTGGGGAGTCTTTCCCCTGCACTCTTCCTACTCATCCCTATGCCTAGATAGCTCTTCCTAAGGGGTTTGTAAATCTCTGCTTATGCACCCAAATCCTGGTGGCTGACAAAGAAAAACTCCCTGTGAATTATAATTTGTATTTTTTTTAATATAGGGCAGTCAGAATGAAGCTTTCTGGTGGCCGCTTAATTTGGAGGGCATTATTTTTAGCCCTGCAAAGGACCAGTGGCACGAAAACAATTAGGATCTTTTGTCAAGTTAATTAAATTTTACTAAGTGTAGTAATCTCAGTGGGCTTCGTACACCAGAGGTAAAACTAATTAAAACGCAAATTCTTCCAAGTCTAATAAGGAGTTCTGACTCGGGTAGCTGAAGAATGTTGTGCATACTGAGAGATATTCAAAACTAATTTATAATGAGACGAGGGCAAACCCTTAAATGGCTCAGTTCTGTTGAAGGCTCACTTGAGAACACCAATAAGTATGTTAAATTGGAGGCGGCCACTTAAAGAAAGGAAGGCAGATTGGCAAACTTTGCTGGGCTCAGGAGAAAAATGGATCCAGCTCAGACAAGTCAGGATGGGGAAGTCGGGAGAAATGAGGTATCCAGGTTTTATCTGGAAAGTGTTATTTTCTCCCCAGGTTCCATCTCTTCATTAAATTCTCCCAGGACAGGCTGAGCTAATGGCAATTGCTTTTCCTACAGTATCTTTTTCTTGGAAAGCTACATGGAGCAAGAATGTTTAGTTCACAAGGATTCAGATCAGTAGTGAATCCACACGAGGTCTCCTCCTGCACTGACGAGCCCATGTTTCAGCTGAGGCCACCGACTAAAACATTCACTGTACTCTAGAAATTAGCAGGGTACTAAACTGGCGATCCAAAATGGCTCAGTCTTAGTCCTTTCTTTAGAACCCACTGACACCAATTTCTACCTCCTGTCAAATGTGTGTGAATATTTGCAGTTGAGAAATTTGAAATGATTGTTGAATCACAATAGGCAACCTTCATATCAACTTGGGCACACTTCAATTGACATGCTATTACTCTCCCATTGATTGAAAGTGGCATATACCTGCTGAGACTTTCCTCATTTCTCTGTCTCATTTCACACCCTGTGGTCTGGCTCTGGCCCTGGTATCCCACCGACTTTGGCACATTCTGCCCATACCCTTCTAATCACCAAATCTAATGGCCTTTCTTTGTTGCTACTACCCTCAACCAGATTGGATCACTTGTCACATTGACCACCCCATCCCTCCTGACACATGCTGCTTTATTTAGCTCTGTGATGCTGTTATAAATGCAGCAGGACCCGCTGGGAATGAACAACACTAAAGTCTCTTTCAGAGAAAGGGGCTTCCTGCCTAGTTTTGCTCAGTAGGTAGACGAGGATTCTGCCTGAAATGACAGGTGGGTATCATCTTATTGTATATCTATCATGAAGGTAGAATTTTTCTTTGTCCTATATTATTTTACTATTTGCATTATATAGGCAAGGCATGCTCTTTGTGGAACCTTTAAGAAGGGCAGAAAAATAAAAGGAAAAGAAAAGAGGCTTATAACCAAACTACAACTTTATTATTTTCTTCTTTTTCCCCCCGTTTTCTCTTTATGGTCTTAATGCAATGCATGTATCCATGATCATCTTTTGTAACACTGTAGCCTGAGTATTTTTTTGCATCACTGAAGTATTATAAGCAATTCAGTGAAGTTGGAAGAACATTAACTTTTTAATTTGGCGCATCTACTTTTAAGTCCCAGCTTTACCTAGCTATGCAATGTCAGGCAAGTCTTAACATTTTCTTTTTATTCTAGGTTCCTTGTCTGTCAAATAAGATTGATGATGACTATACCATAAACTTGGTAATAAGATGAACCAAAACCAAATCTTATAGTGTTTACTTAATCTTTTATTAAACACTTAATTTCTTCATTAATTCTCTAATAATTCTAGAGTGACTATCTTCATAATTTAATTAATAATATTTTCTTCGCACAGATGTACAAGTCCCTCCCTAGAAAGTTGGTGCCAGTTTCTGCTCTTGCCAGCTGTGTATGAGGGGGAGTTCCTCTCCTCTACCTCTTGTGGTTGCCTGGGTGCCTTCATCATGAAGTAAGAGGCCAATCTAGCACCAAAGCCAGTGATAAAGCACCAATGGCCTTACTAGAAGACTTTCACTCAAGGCTTCTGCCCCAGATTCAGGAAACTACCCCAACTAGGGTTGCTTACCAGCCTATACCCCTTAAGGAAGCTCCACTTCTTGTACGATTCCACAAGCAACACCGATAAACTGCCCCCACTTCTTCAGTAAAACTTCTTTCTCCTCCTGTGAAATGCTGAATCCATAAGGGAGATATTCCCCTGTCTAAACCCATGGCTTGACTTATATGCCAATGAACAGAGAGATTTCAATTCATTTGGGATGTATTGAAGAAGACCTGGGCTCTTGTCCTGGAAGGATGAGAAGGCTTGACCTGAAAAGGGGCAGCCAAAAAAGAGAAAACATTTCCACTAGTGTTGAAAATATAAAGGGGTCAAATGCTCTATACTGTGTATACATTAGCTATTTGATTCACTGAACAATGACAAAGCTGCAGCGTCCTAAATATTACTCTAGTCTTTGAAAGTGCAAAATAATCACAAAAAGTATTTTTCCTTTGAAAAAGTTGCTGTCTGATTGGGTGGGATCTACATAAATAGGCCCATCAAAATGACAGTCTATGGTGACAGGTGATATAATGGGGAGACATTGGAACACAAGGGGTGGAGGTTAGAAAGCTGATAAGATAGGAATATTTCTCACTGAAGCTTGATCTTTAATACTCAGCACAAATTCACCAAGTGTCTGGGAAACTCAGCATTAGAAACAGTCTGGAAGGCAGGCCATTCTGAGTAATGGATCTCCTAAAGTTTGTGAGGTTGGACTGGACATGGCTTCGAGGAGACGGGAAGGGAGATGAGGCTAAAGAAATGGGGAAATCGTATTATTGGGTGGGGCTCAAAGGACATTCTAAAGAATCTGGATTCTATCTTCTATATGGAGGAGGATCATTCCAGATGTTGATAGAATTTGCTTGGTCAATCAATGGCTTTAATTTCCTGACATGTTTCTGCAAACCATGGAGATTGCTGGGAACCTGAAAGACTCAGTTCATTTATCTTAAGCTAAGGAGAGGCGTGTTACCACCTGTCCTATCTAACAGTTTGGTAGGAGAATCACGTAACTCACCATAAAACTAGTGAAAGCCAAGCTAAGTATAAGGTAACATTCCCTTCCGAAAGCATTACACAAGGGACACATCCTATAGGGACTGCCATCATAGGTTTTTAGTAATTGCAGGGCAATAAGCTAATTACTGTGTTTTATCTGCTTCCTTCAGAGAACTCCAAGCAGAATGAGTAAACTTAGAAAAAATTAAATTAGGACCATGAACAAACAACCTTCCCTCCCTGAAGGAAACAAATAGAAGAGACATATTTAGGGTGCTCAAACTTCGTATGTTCAACTCTGCCTTCCTTGCTTAAATCCAGAGTACCTTTATTTGTACTCATGTAACTATGAAAGCCAGCATGGGAAACTAATACCATATACATCACCACACAATATAAATGTTCTAAATGTGACTTTGGCTGGTCACTTAGCCTCTCTTAGACTCAGTTTCCCCCTGTGGCTTTGATGGTTTGGATTCAGTACTAGGGTCCAGTATTTAATCCATTAGCTACTTGTAGTCTCTCTAATGAGGGCACTGATGAGTATAGTTATTTTGAATTTTATTGATCCACTGCCTCTTTTTATAACAAATATTTTATAATATTCCCTTTATTATCTTGAAATGAAATTCATAGATAACATAAATTATCTACATAGATAATTTTTTTAAATCAGTGCAATGCCCTAATTGTAATATAGAAGAGAAATGAAAGAAAATAGACTATAATAAAGTAATAAGTACTTCCCATAAGTTAAGTTATAATGCATGACATGACATTATAAGAAGGTATAATGACATAGTAAAACCACCTACATCCATACACAAAATCACCATGAATGGAACAGCTAAAAATGCAGACTGAAACAGATGCACCATAATTAGGGATACTTCTATAACTGATATGACTTTCCAAAAAAGTACCAAGCTTTTGGTAAGACTTTTTTTTAAAAATTTTACTTATTTAACAGAGAGAAACACAGCCAGAGAGGGGACACAAGCAGGGGGAGTGAGAGAGGGAGAATCAGGCTTCCTGCCGAGCAGGGAGCCCAATGTGGGACTCGATCCCAGGTCTCCGGGATTATGACCTGAGCCGAAGGCAGTCGCTTAACTAACTGAGCCACCCAGGCGCCCCAAGGTAAGACTTTTTTAATAGAGGTGTAATTGACTTGGTAAAGCTTTAAAAGGGTATCTTCCCCAATTTACACAGAAGTCGTATTCCTGAAAAATTCAGTGCATTTTAAATCAATGAGATACATTCCATATGCCTGTATATAAAATAGACTTGAATCTAGGTGCGTATGATTATAAAGCGTTTTTAAACCACCTAAATACATGGTGGACTTTCAAACATCAGTGTCATTTTTGACTGTATAGGACTATTCTTGCATTGTTTCCCTGACCTCCATCCACTCAAATACTAGGATTTCCTCATCCCCATCACTATTGAAACACATACTCTGTGATACTCTCTTGGTTGGAGAGTCTTGGGTCCAAAGTCTTGCTTGAATCATTACTTAGGCCACTGTTTCTGAGGTGGAGTGTCCTAAATGCCATAATGTTCAGCATTCTGAAGGACCCGTAACCCACAGGAAATTGGTATGTATGTGGCTTACTATTTGGGATGAACTTACACCCTGCCTAGAACTTATATATTGCAGTTCTAACCTCCAGGAACTCAGAATGTGACTGTATTTGGAGAAGGGGTATCTCTAAAGAGGTAATCAAGAAAAAAAAAATAAATACATAAATAGGTAGTTAAGTTAAAATGAAGTCATTCGATGGGTCTGAATCCATACAACTGCTGTCCTTAGAATACGAGGAGACTGGGTTATAGACACATACAGAGGGAAGACCATGTGAGGACAGGGGGAGAAGACAGCCATCTGTAAGGCAAGAAAAGAGGTCTCAGAAGAAACCAGTGCTGCTGGTACCTCGATCTTGGACATCTAGTCTCCAGAATCATGGGAACATACATTTCTATTGTTAAAGCCTATGGTACTTTGTTACAGCAGCCCTTGCAAACTAATGTTGGCTATGTTTACAACTACCATCCTGATTACTACTACTATTGTAACTCTTCCAACCACTGCTCTGACCCTCACCCTCACAATTAGTTATTGAACTTTGTGTTATTTTTATGGCAGTAATCATGGTCCATAACAAGCAGACAGATGGATCACAAGTCAGAAACCTCTTGGGCCACTACTAAGGATTACACCTGCATTTATTCTGATTGAGAGGAACTTGTTACGAGAACTTGGCCAACTCTGTAAGCATGTCCAATGGGAGGTGTTTATAAATCAGTGGTGACATCTCGGAGGCAGTACTGTATAATGGTCAAGAATGCTGATTTCTGGGTCAGGTTGCCTGGGATCAAATCCCGGTGTTGTCATTTACAGGGCAAACATCTTCACCTCCCTCAGACTCTGTTTTTGTGTGGGCAAAATTATAGTTCCTCTCTCATAGGGTTATTTTGTACCTAAACTGAGTTAATTCACATAAAGAGCTTAGGACACAATGAATAATTAAACATTATATCAAAAATTAATGATGTACTATACATTAGTTAATTGAATCTATAAATTAATAAATAAATTAATTAATGAATAAAAGTGAGGTTAGGACAGTGTTATAAAATGAGGGCCCAATACAGTTACCTAGTGTTGAGGGAGACTTTATAAATTTTGTCTTGTGAGTCCTTACAGCAACCAACAACATTTTACCTTCTGACACTCAAAGTTCAGGGAGGTTGTGTAATTTTCTCAAGGTCACACAGCTAGTACATGGAAGATCTGTGTGACTCCTAAGTCCTCCTACTTTCCAAATGCTCACTCCATTTCTCAAATATTTCCATAGTCCTTCTACATATTAAAAATAAATAACACTGTCTCTCCCCAGCAACCCACCCTACAAACAACCTCTATTCGTTCTGCTAAATAACATACCTATCTTTTTCATGGCAAGGTGAGATATAATATCAAGCCCTGAGATTGTGCAGTGTATGACCATTTTTTATTTTGCTGGAGAAAATAGTAAAATGCTCATGGGTTAGTTTATTCATTCAGACCAGAAAGAGATCCCTGCAGCACACCATTTGATATGCTCCACAAAAATATGTGGATGTAAAGGGGAAAATGTAATCTATCACCTGAATTTTTCTTTTGCTCTTTGGTGCCAAATACCTGAAGATATTGAAACATCTACGTGCTCAACAGGGAGAAAATACCTGGAAAAAGCACCGTATTTTTCAATTCAGATGTTGCAGAAGCATGTGAACATATCTAAGTCTTTAAAGAAGTTAAAGCCCTTTACCTTAATCTAAAGGTCATGTTGCTAATGAAACTTGGTTGTGTTCACACCAGAGTGGGGGGAGTTACTGTCTTTTGGTTGCATGAAGGAATTGTCTCCCCACCAGAGCTTAGGAATGTATTCACCAGGCAGATTAAAGCCAGCATCAATTTGAATCTTTGGCTTACTGCACTCTAAGTTCTGTGAATATTAATGGAAATTTCTTTGTTGGATGGTTGGCTGCTTAAATTCATCTGCCATTCTTCAGTTGGAGTCATTCAGGCAATTAATGTTGAGCGTGTGCCCACTCAAATAGTGGCCAGGTGTAGGTCATAGGCATGCTAACATTGTATGCGTCTAAAGGTCAGACTTGAAATCCTGCACAGAAAAGATGGCAAAGCACCAGTAAGATCTGATGATTGTGAGTATATTTTATTTTAGGTGCAAAGTAATGCAGGAGCAGCTACTTTTTCATTCCTCTTTGATAATACTCAAGTCCCTATTCTAATAACAAACAGCTTGGGGTTGGGGTGGGGGTTCACCTAGTGCCCCTGTGTTTCCAGCATGGTCCAGGTGGTTCTCAGAGGTTCCTTCATTGCCTCCACAATAGGATGCAACATGTTACCATGAAACCATTGGAACAGGATAGTCATTAAGATCTGGGTGAGAAACCCAACTATCCCATGCAATCGCTGTGCAGCTGTAGGCCAATTTCTTAAACTCTCTGTGCTTCTGCTTCCTTGTTTCAAAGATGAGATTAGTAATGGTAATCTACTTTGGAGGTGGTATTTGAGGTTTAAATTGCTCTTCCACGAGTAAAGCTCTTGGAAAAAAGGCCTGGAACGGCACAAATACTGAGCTACCAATTATTATTTTCAGAGAGAGTTGGACCAAATAAAGTACTGCCGAGAGAATGTGAGGGATAAAAATGTGATTTCAAAACAAAGTCAAGATCAAAGGCTTAAAACTCTTTACTTGCTAAGTCCAATTATCCAAATTACTTTGCCTGGTGCCAAGGTACATTTTGAGAAAAAGAAGATGACCAGAGGGTCAGGCTGGGTTTGAATCCAAGTTTGGTAGTCCCCTAGTTGATTATTTTGGGGGCAATTTCTAAACTTCTCTGAACTATTTTCTCTTTAAATATGAGGATGATAACACCTGCCCACAGTGTAAGATTCCAGTAAGAATTAATGAAGTAAAACATATGCATTTAATCGATGATAATTTAAATAAAAGCTTCAGCTCACCACTTCCAACCACTGTTCTCATTATTCCCTAAAAGGCAGAATATGTTTATTTGTTTCCATATTTAACTAATCCCCAGGATGTTCTTGTCCTTTTATGCAGTTATATCTTCATCCATAAGGTCAGCTTTCTGTAACACTTTCCCTTTGCTCTGTGCCCAGCACAACCTACTCACTCTTTAATGTCCTGGTTTGCTTTTGAGAGAGGAATGGAGAAGCAAAACCATGAAAAACTCTCTGTTTTTCACTCAGCTCCAGGAGCACTATAGCCCCAGGGGTGGAACGGAAGTAGGGTGACCAAAAAAACAGGCTGGTAGCTGAGAGGTGAGCATCTCAGGCATGAGAAGATTTGCCCCTGGCTAAATAACATAAGGGCCAGTCTGTTCCCTCCACTGCAACCAACCATTGTAAGGTGCAAATGCCCTGGTATGATTCACACACTGATGCACCAGCTGTAGCTAATGTAAACTGGTACAACTTTCCTGGAGAGACATCAAATGTCCATGGTCTTTGGTCCACAATTCTGTTGATGAATATGAATACACTAACAAACGGATTGATAAATGAGGCCAAGATTTTTACCAAAATGTTACATGTTACAGACCCTAATTCACAACCCAACAAAACAAAATTCATTGGTTATGTTACATTTATGAAATGAACTTCTTTTAAGTCATTAATATACAGTATGAGAACATTTAATGGCATGGACTAGAAGTCATGATGCAATCTTATATAAGAGACAAAAGAGAAATCCTTACACCAAATGCAATCCAAATTATACGAGAATGTGAAAATGTGTATAACTAAGGAAGGAAAAACTACCCCAGAAATTAATAGTAAGTCTTTGTTGTGGAATGCCGGGTTTTCTGTTTTGTTTTGTTTCGCTTTTGTTTTTGCATTTCATGTGCTCCCTAAAATTAACTCAAATGAGCAGAAAACGTATTTCAAATGTTATTCTGGAATTCCTTTGCTTTAGTTCAGGTGGCTCCCTGTGGAGTGTGGGCAGACTGGATTTCCAGGCCTGCCCAGAAGCAGCATGTGCTGCTGTTCCATCTGGGTCCCAGCATCCCTACCCTGTCATCAGTGGCCACTTTCTGTTGGACCCTTGGGTGGTCATGGACACCCACCTCACCCTAGCATGGAAAGGGGCCAGGGGTAACATCTGGATGTGATTCTGGCTGCAAGCATACTTGCTCCCGTATTTGTGAAATTTCCTGGTTTGACTCTGCCACTTACTAGGTGTCTGTGCTGGGTCCTGCCCTGGGTGCCTTCAATACCTCAATTCATAAGATTCTGGACCTCAGACATAAGACGAGCATGATAGAAAGGCAAGCAGCTGCCTCAGGGTCCTGCTTGTCTCCTCACATTTTGTACCCCAGGTGTCACCCTTATAACATCATCTTGGCCCACCCCCAGACAGCAAAATAACTTGCTCAAAATCGCTGGTTAACATGTTGAGTTTGGGATCCATTCCAAGTCCAAGTGATTCTGAACTCAACTCAATTCTTTCCCATTATGCCAGTCTGTAGATTTAAAAAGCCCAGTATAAGTACATAGGGCAAGTGTGTGTGTGTGTGTGTGTGTGTGTGTGTGTGTGTGTGTTTACATGTACACCACGATGCATCACTCTTCATATTTTAAAAGAATAAAGAAATCATGTATTTGCTTAAACAGCAAGCACAGTAATCAAATATGAGCTATTCCCCCATTTCAGTGGTGGGCACGGTCAGGCACATCCCAAGCTCCAGCCAGAAACTGACACACATGAAAAGCAGCCACATGCTCAAAGAAATAGGACACACAAATGGCTCTCCCAGCGGTTTGTGGATTCTGCCATCCTGTCACTGGCACTCAAGGCTAATGTAATTAGACATCGCCTCTTCCCCAGCTGAGCTGAGTTCTGGGTTCTTGGAACAGTCTGTGGCCACAGGGCAGCCAGTTAGCCGTTCACTGATGGGCCAAAGGACAGTGTGTCAAGAACGAAGACAAAAAGTTGTGTGGTGGGCATAGAGTTAGTTTAGCAGAATTGCCCAGTGCCAGTGAAAGGAGTGCTGACTCCCCCTGCTTGGGATGGCATTCCAACACCTGGCAAAACAGAACCCACCTGTGATTCCCCTTCATAGTCCCTGATGCAATTCATAGTAATGCAGTAATGGTTCACTTTGCTGCATTCAAGGAATAGACGGGTTTCTGTTTTACAAAGATCTCCAAGTCCAGAAATGCCCAAACACCCAACGTATCTGCAGGAATAGAGAGACTAATCCCTCACTCCCACTCCCCCCCCCAAAAAAAATGGAAATCCTAGACTGTTTTCTAAGTTATTCATGCACTTAGGAAACATTTATTAAACACTTAAGTCTCAAGCACTACATACGACTTGAGCTCATTTACTCTTTCCCACACACAGTGAGGTCATTATTGCATATTGTCCCCCTTTTACAGATGAGAAATCAGAGACTTAGGGAGGTTCTTTGTGTCATCCGACATTACAGCCAGCCAGCATTGAAACCATGATTCAAAATTGCATCTGGCGTGCTTTTCTTTTCCTGCCTTCCAAATACTTGTATAAGTGAATTGCATTTAATTGAATTATGGTACTGTGCATACAACGATTAATACATGCCGACTGAATGAATGTTTAGTGACTCTATTTATACCTTGTATCCATAAATTTAATATATGTTGTGCTGAGGGAGATGCCTCAATGGGAAGACAGTTAACAAGGTCATTTTCTGATATGGAAAATACATAAATGTGTACGTGACTTCTGCATTTAATTTCCTCAGTGCTTCTGAAATGGATATTTGCCAGTTGACTGAGAGCTGTTGCTCTTTGTTATCTTAAGGTACCATATCATCTTGGTTGCATACAGTGCAGAATGAAGAGGTAAGATTAATCCCCCTGGAAATTTGCTCACATCTCCCTAGAAATGGAAAGTGTGAAGGCAGCCAGAGAAATTGCCCCTCCTGATTCTCACTTGCTCTGTGAATTCTGATAACTCAACTTCCTGACCTTTGGCTCCCATGCCTGTGAAGCAAAGGGCTAGGACTCAAGCTTTTCTAATGTTATATCCACTCTTAAAATGACAATAAGTGTTGCGGCCTTCCCCAGCCATTTATGCCATAATTCTTGGGTCTTATTTAAAAAAAAGAAAGAAAACAAATTTTGATCTGGCATTATTTAATTTTATGGTGCAAATTTTAGTTGAACATTTGGTGGAGATATCATTAGCTACCTTCAGAAGATCCTAACTCATTAGAGTCTTCCTCAGATTGCTTGTTTACCATGTAGTCATATCACCTTTTCCCTGGCCAAGCTACTATGACCCTTTCATCACTGCTCACTGATCTGGGGAGATAGAGGAAATCTTCATGATATAAAGGGCAGGTTATGGTCTAATTCTAATTACTTCTCCATCCTCAGCTCATATTACTTATGTCACAGTAAGTAGAACATGCTGATCAATATAACACTTAACATATATACTTCCTGGTTAGCGTCTAAACAGTCTTCAGAGCACTACTAAATTGTTCTTATTTGTTCTTAATTGTTCTTCCTGGTTCCTTAGACGTGTTTCCTCTGAACCTTTAATCAGTTTCTTACCTGATCATCTTTCTATAATCAAGCTGCTTTTATACAGATATTATTGGGGTAGTGTTGCTTAACATTCATCGTTACCCCTAGAGATCATGACATGCTTTCTCAAGAGAGCATATCCAGGGCCCAACACTGTCCTGGGCACTTAGGTGTCTGCTTAATAAAGGAATAAACAATACACAGAACTATGAGCCAGCACGAAGAAGAGGGATCAAAGAGCTGGTGCTCTTTGTGGGCAGCTGTGGGATGAAGTTGTCACTCTAGACTTGGTATGAGATGAGCATGTTGTGATTTAAAGCTCTTCCACCGACCAGCAGAGTTGACCTATATGGTCCGAGTGAGTGTCTGGGTCTCTTTCCTCTCTGGAGAAGGACAGTTATTACCCCTCCTTGGGTGTTTGTGAGCACTAATGAAACATGAAACACTGGACTCTTAATAATATGAAAGCGCTATAGGAATTTCAGGGATTGTTGCCATATATATATTAATTTCCTAAGGATAACTATGATCCTGATTGGCTTACAAGAGCAATTCACATGAGCACCCCGTTGGAGTAGGGACAGTGATGATCTTATTAGTATATTATGTTTTTACAAAGTTACAGAGTAGTCCCAAACTGCTACAGTCACATGATCATGTAGCCTGTTCTCCTAAGTTCCATAAATGTTTTCATTCCCTTTGGGATTTCATTTTTAAGTTTCTGGAGTGCTATGCAGTTCTGCCCCAGAAGAAAAAAAAAAGTCTCTTATAAATGAAAGATGGGTTGCCACATAAACTCAAAAATGGCATCCACAGTAATGCGAAGTTTCTCTGCATTTTTAAAGAGTACTAAGATTAATTATATCTCAAACCAAAACAAAGAATTTACCAATGTTGCCTTGTTAACTGATTACACTATTACTTATATTAAAATAATAAATGTCTGCATATATGCATGAATTCATCACTTTAGTTTTTCACCATGTCTAATTTTTTGAATGGAGAATAGGGTCCTGTCCTTCTTTTTCTTTCTTCCTTTCTTCCTTTCTCTCTTTCTCTCTTTCAGTAGGCTCATGCCCAATGTGGAGCCCAACACAGGGCCTGAACTCATGACTCCAAGATCCAGACCTGAGCTGAGATCAAGAGTAGGACGGTTAACCAACTGAGCCACTCAGTTGCCCCTGGACCCTCTTGTTTTAGAAGCAAGCATCATACACTCCCATACACATACATGTTCCCAATAATAAACTTACTGAGGAAGAAGTACATATTAAATATCCATGAAATAAGAATTATAATAACCCAATGGATTATAGTTCCCAACTTAAGAAGAGAGTCATAGCATTGTTTAAGGAATTAATTTTTTTTTCCCATCAGACTCTGGTATATGTATCACTGATGGCTTGTGTTGTGTTTTTCCAAGTTTCTTTTGTTTGCTCCTTCACTGAGAAGGATTATACCTGAAAAAGTGGGCACTGAATTTTAAAACTTGAGGTTTCACTCCCAGGTCTTCCCCTTTTCTGAGTCTATAATCACATTACTTAGTGCCACCCAAATTTGGTGGCTTCATTTGAAAAATTGGGATATTGGGCACCTGGGTGGCTCAGTGGGTTAAAGCCTCTGCCTTCAGCTCACTTGGAGTCCTGGGATTGAGGCTCGCAATGGGCTCTCTGCTTGGTAGGGAGCCTGCTTCCTCCTCTCTCTCTGTCTTCTTGTGATCTCATTCTTTCTGTCAAATAAATGAATAAAATCTTTAAAAAAAGAAAAATTGGGATATAATTAGGCTCACACCTCATGAGGGTTTTGAGATGGATACCAATGATTAAATATATTAAACGCATGGCACAGTATTTGGGACACAGTAGGTGTTCAGTAAATGTTGACTTCTTTCAGTGATACTCTCTAAAAGTATCACAGGAAATTAGAGAAAAAATTAAACATTTATTTTCTTGGCTCCACTTAAAATTATATATATATATATATATATAGAGAGAGAGAGAGAGAGAAAGAGAGAGAGAGAGAGAGAGAGAGAGAGAGAGAGAGAGATTGTGGATGACCTTTCCTTAAACTATTTTATTCCTGGCAAGAAACCATTTAATTAAAAATTAAAGTCAAAAAATCTCTCCTGGGATTCAAAGTGTTCCTGCCCTCCTCAGCATAAAATGTTGGCTTTTAGACAAGAGTATTGATAAAAAAGAATTTGTTCTTACTGCTAGAACAACCCAGTCAGGGTAATTCTTCAAGAGGTGAGCTACAGCCTTTTATTCATGATATTTTGGTTTCAAAGCTCCTACTTTGAAAGGTAAAGGGTGGAATTAAGAGGAAAAAAAAAGGACCAGGTATGAATTTAGGGACATTTTCATTTCCTTGGAATATGTTATGTAAATGCTTGTGAAGGCCACTGAATCTAGAATCGTTTGATCACCAAAATCTTAAGACAGCAGCTATTTAAGGCTCCTCTTCTTGTAGATATCGTTTATTGCACAGCTAGCATGGGTCACTGTGACTCTCTTTCAAGGTCCCCATGGTATTCACTTCCTCCAACCTTTTTGGATGGTTATGTTCTGCCCTTAGATAAGTTACTCCTATCAACCAGGTAACAATCCAGTTGTGGTGTCAAGACAGGCAGAAGTGTGAATGACCCCATGAGTTTTCAGATAGGTATTTCCTCCTCCCTTACAGAATATGAGCTCATTTAATTTATTTTCTGAGTTGGGGAGCACCTCATGGTAGTCCTTATGTATAAAAAAGGTAATCCTTTATAAATAAGTCCTTATTTATCTGGCTTCAATTCCTAGACTTTTTTTCCCCCTAAATGATGAGTATATGGGAATTCATTGTACTATTCTATTCATTCTTATACAAGTTCAAAATTTTCCATAATAACGTTTTTTAATCCTCTTTGTGATCTTTAGCTCCCCAAACCCCCCACCCGAGTCTCAGCTCCTTGGTATCTGGTCATAATTTTAAATTCTTTACAGTGCTATGTATCTCTTATATCCATCTGTGATTGTGGGTGATTCTTTCATTCCTCTCCATATTTATAAAATTAAGCATGTTAGAGACTTTCAATTTTTCTTCCTCATTGGGATCCATTTGATGCTTCATCAAGCTTACACTAAAAAAAAAAATCCTCATCCTGTTCCGTTCTACAAGTATTTATGAATTTATCCTTCCTTTTAGAGTATAAGCACACGTTTTTGTTGTTGTGGGAATGGGGAGAGCAAGTGAGAATTTTTAACCAATGTCTAGGCTCTTTTCATGCCCCCTGCACTCTTGTGAGCTCAGATGAAATGAAGTTGCAATGTTTCTTTTCCTGGCTTTGAAGCATGCTGCATGCCCCGCCGTGAGAAGCAGCAGGCCCGGAGGTGCCAGGTGGGCTCCTGAAGTCAGTCTGTTGACTCATTAACACACACAAACACTGGCTTTCTTTTTAAATCTAACCTCTACTGCCTACATAACATTATTATTATTTCTCCTATCCTATAAATAGAGCTTCAGCTTCAGAATGAGATTTTCTCAGTAGAGAATTTTCTCAGGTCTTTATATTTTTACAGTGTCAGGATGAAGGGTGTTGAGGTAGCTACATGTGGAGAGAGAATGGTGGAAAATAATCAATTCCGTGAGCAGTTCTTCAGGGCATGGTGCAGGTGTTCTTCTTAAGACTTTGCAGAAACATTTATAGTTTTAGACTTCCATAAATAATTTACTTTTATAAAAGCCTTTTGTTTCATTTTTAACAGGATAGACATAGTATTCTTTAGGTGGAAAATTTCATCTTACATGACCATTCTGCTTTGTTAGCAATGGCTACTAAAGCCTTGTGTTGGGAAGAATCCTAGGGCTAAGCCTTGGTTGAACAGAGCAGTGCTTTACATAACTAGGGCAGAGCAATGTGATGTAGACCTACAGAGCATCACAAATGATCAGCCTGCTTTGGCAAATATAGTTTCATTAACTTAAATAAAATCTTAAAAATAAATCTTAGGAAAAATATTTTAGAGAATATTTTCTGTAATTCTTAATTTCTCCTATTAGAAACTCAATGTCCAAAACCCTTGAGTTACCACATCTAACTGGAAGTTTGAAGTAGAAATAAGATCGATGCCCACCTTTCCTCCTTTCTAGTCCCTCTACCTTTCCATCTCCTACAGCCAGCAAACTCATTTTTAGTCAGACCCTAAATCTGAGTTTGCATGCAAACTGTTCCTTGACAAGCAATTTTTTCAATATAAGATTTTTTATGGGAAATCAGTTGTTTTTATCCCTAACAATCATGCTAATTATAGTACCTAGTTCATAAAATTGTTACAAGGATTAAATATGAAAATTCATGTAATATAAGAACAGTTCTGCCACAGAGAGTTTTTATTGTATCATTACTACCAATCAAAGTGCTGGCTTAAAAAAAATAGTTCTGGATTTTTGACCACAAGTGCATCTATTTGGGCCAAAAGTCAAATATAAGGGTGGTAGTGTTTGCCTTCCTGATATTTTAAATCCTCTGTCTTCTCCATCAACACCCTAGTCTGGACTTTTGCAAAATTTCTCTCTATTGAGCTTCCTACATTCATCTTTCCCACCCTCTGAGCCATCTTGTCTAATATGTCTTGTTCACTGGATACCAAGGATATGTCTAAGTCACACACTGAATCGCATCAGTGTTTATCATGTTCTACTGTTTACCCATTACTATCATTAGGAAGTGATCTGGAAAGCTACCGACGCTGGTTGTTGTCCATATTTCTTGCCTCGGGTAGCCCCAAGTACATCTGTGTGACCAGATATGGAGAAGTCTGTAGGGTTCTTCCAACACATCAAACAATCGGGTTGCAGGGACTGGAATACCAGATCTGGTTTCAGATGTGCATACTTGTGTCTCAGAAAACCTAATTACCAGTAAAGTGGGGGGAGAATAACATATATGACCAATGTGTGCCTCTGGGGATTGCAATGATACACAAGACAGAAGAGTATGTCACACATTCACATTTAGTGGGCAAAAAAATATAAGAATAGGTGGTATAATAAATAATGCTTGATAAGGTGTGAAAGGTCTCATTTTCCCTGTTTCTTTGACCATTTATAATTCCTAGCACTTGTTATTTCTCAGAATGTCAGCTGCGTTGTTGTTAAGAAAATAGGGACAAGAAAAAGAGAAGCTGACTACTTGCATGCAGGTTAGCCCAAAAGTAAAATGACACATCAGATTATTGTTAGATGAGGAATTTAATGTATTATCTAATACACAGTATCAGAATTTGTTGTTCTCACCTGGTGCTTAAGTTTAGAATGGAACATTAATTAACTTGTGTGCGTGTTTGTTAGTGTGCCTTTAAAAGCATAGTTTCTCTAGGTTGTACGAATGTGAGTCTTTATAAATCCAACACACACACATCTGCACACACAATCACAAAGCAATCACCTCAGACATTTTCATAATCTGATTTACAAAAATCTTTCCTTCTCAGCAAATCAGGTAGTCTCAGCACTTTTTTTTTTCTCTGCATTGCCCACATCATCTGACACCTTTATTTGTTCACTGGGGCATCCTGAAAATGTGTGGTGAATTGATTTCTTCACTGATTATTTCAAATGCAACACTAGGAATAATGTGAATAAAATTCCTGAGCTATTTTGTGCCGGGTAGGAAAATGTCCTTTGTACCACCTCAATGGCATAGTGTTCCAATATCTTAACCTTCCTCATACGCTCACAACAAGGCATCACTTGTCACTTTCTTCCAGAAGGTGGAAGTGGATTTTAATGGCAGAAACAATTATAGGAGGTAAACTAATATAGCTGTTATTAAACATTTATTAAGGTCCCACTGTGTGGGAGTCACTGATGTGTTTTAAAAATAAGTTTCTCACCATAATACTTGCACTATAACCTAATTTACTTTGCATTTAGTTTTTTAATGTATTTAGGAAATTATAATAGTTAAGTTGCCATAATTCCCATGATGGTCAGGGCAGAGTGAAATGAAAAGACTAAAGTGATATTCTATTAGTCTTAAGAAGTAATGCCCCACAGGGGTCATGCTGACGACCAATTCATAGTACAAAGAATACCTCAGGCTCCTCCTAACTTTATTGTGACAGAATATAATCTAGGGTTGTTCAAAGCCTGAGGTATCTGGGGTTTTAGAGTGGAGGGCCCATATTAATTGGTTAAGGCAAGAGAAGTGGACAGTGGCTACCCCAAGTCAAAGTTTGTTTGGTATAGAAATTCTTATTGTTAATGAGGAGCAGATTGTAGTAATGATGCCTACATATTGCAGGTACCCTCAGGACATATCTGTTGTTTTTGTCTTGCTCCATTGAAAGCGCCTATCCCCCAACTTGGGTCTCAAGGCTCAATCTCACATTCTCCTTCTTGCACACACATTGCCTTGCAGCATTCGCTGTCCACAGAGATGATGAGCCCATGTCATGTGGTGAATCTCTGAAGCAAGCAGCTATTTCCATGAAACAAGGAATTTATTTGGGGACAGAAGGATAGTAGCCCAAGCACAGGGGTTGGTTGTTTTAAACAACTTGCAGTGGTAGGAAGAAACCACGTCTGAAGCAGGAAGTAGGCTGATAGCTGATCAGAAGTAGAGATACAGAGAGGAGCTGTAATGGCTGAGGGAGAACAGGATTTGGGGGTAGGGGGGAGGACAAAGAGAGTGGGGAGAGAGAGGGAGAGAAAGGGAAAGGACAGGAGAGGATGATGAAGGTGACGGAGATGCTGACGGGCAAGAAGTCATTTCCTGTGATGGAATTCATGTATACCTACAGCCTTCCTGATTATGGAAGCCAGGGACTTACTTTTCTTTCTTTTCTTTCTTTCTTTTCTTTCTTTCTTTCTTTTTTCTTTCTTTCTCTCTTTCTTTCTCTCTTTCTTTCTTTCTTTCTTTCTTTCTTTCTTTCTTTCTTTCCTTCTTTCTTCCTTCCTTCCTTCCTTCCTTCCTTCCTCTCTCTCTCTCTCTCTCTTTCTTTTTAAGATTTTATTTATTTATTTATTTATTTATTTATTTATTTATTTATTTATTTGACACAGAGAGAGATCACAAGTAGGCAGAGAGTCAGGCAGAGAGAGAGAAGGAAGCAGGCTCCCTCCCGACACGGCCCTCGATCCCAGGACCCTGAGATCATGACCTGAGCCTAAGGCAGAGGCTTTAACCCACTGAGCCACCCAGGCGCCCATCCAGTAACTTACTTTTCTAGTTTCAACTTGACTTCTGTTTCCACTGCTTAAACCAAGAATCTCAACACATACAGACTTCAATGATTTTAAATTGAAAAAGCATTACTAGTTAATATTTTGATTTAAAAAAAAATATCATGTCAAGTGCCAGGTGTTAGGCACCTGAGTTTAATTCATGCAATGCTTTCTTTACCTTTTGCATTAGAACTACTACTATCATCACTATGTAACTGATGAAGAAACAAGGGCTTAGCATGGTTGAGATGACTTGCCCCAAGGCACTCAGATATCTAGGAATGGATTGTCAGAACTTGAACTCATACGGGAAATAAAAACCTAAGTGCTGGGCTCTGCCTCTAGAAGTCTGACATATAACATAAATGCCCAGTCAGTAGGGTAGGGCTCTTCACAGCCCCACAGCTCAGAACTTAAAACTTTATGCAAAAACCAAGCAAAGGAGGTTGAGGTGAAATAGTTTAGGTAGATACATTTTATGTATACATTTTATGTATTTTGCACACATTACATTAAGAGTAATATTTGATGCTGTGTTATAAACTTCCTTCTAGAATGAAAAAAAAATAAAGTAATTTTTTTTTCTTCTGGCCTATGATCACTGAAGACTTTTAAGACATTCTTTCCCCTTCATCTCAATTAAATATACTTAAATGTATCTTGTTCTGTCACAGGTATTATACCCAGTAAGAAGTATTTTGGGATATGGACCTTCAGTCAGACAATTCATTTCTGGTTTCATGTGCCAGCTGAGGGAGTTCCGATACCCACATCACTTTCCCTTTTTATCCCCAGAGGCTGTCAAAATTAAAATCTGTTCAACTTCCTATCTTTCTACACTTCTCTATTCTCAAACTCCAGTTTTTTTTTTTTTATGTTAGATTTTTACTCAAATAGAACTCATGTTTGGGAAGGGATTGCACTGCACTTTTTTTTTTAATGTAGATAAATTTGGCTATTTCTACATACCAAATGGCCTATAAAAGAAAGTTCTGATGGCTGTTCAATATCCTAGTAGAGGGTGAAGGAAAGCCAGGTAGAAATTCATGGCTGGATGAGCAAAGGAGATCCTGAAGTTTCAGTCTGAGCTGAATGAACTAGTTATCCAGGTTGACTGGATAGAGATGAAAGAAACAGAGTCTATTTAATGTCTGTTCTTCCTTTAGCCTAAGGTAGGTATGCAAGACGCAAAGTCAAATCATACACACAGACACACACAGATACACAGACACATTTAAAACCTTGCTTTAAACGTGGCACATGCTATGTTCAATCACTTCCATTGGCAAGTAACCCCCAGACAACGAGTAGCATGTGTGGCAGATAAAACTGTGGTTTTAATCCACTGAGTTTTGAGTTTCTTTGTGATACCAGCCAAACCCTCCTCATTAATACAAACAACAAAACCGCCTTTCATGCTCTTATGAGTTTGTCATGCATACTCTTATTTGAGTCTCATATCAATGTTCTAAGCAAGTCAGATGGATTATTACTCCCATTTTAGAGAATGAGAAGTTCAGGCTTAGCTGGCATGCTGAAAAGAAAAGGAAAAAAAAAAAAACCAAAAAACAACAAACCCTCATCCAGGAGTTGGAAAAAATAGTTCTAGTGTTGAAGTTCTCCTGATTCCTTTTTTAGCTCCCTGCCCTCAATCACATCCTGCCACATAAATGAGCAACATGCAGACAGTTCTTAGACTCTTTGGAAGGTACCTTAAGCCATCATGATACTAAGTGCACTTACCGTGAGGAGAACATGAATTATTAAACATTATCCCAGTGACCTGCACTTTTAGTGCAGGCAAGCAAAGAGGCTTTTTTCCACCATGCTGAGGTTTATTCACCTAAGAGGCCTGGTCTCAAGGACGTTAGACCAGTCTTAACATGGGGCATCCAGGGTTGTGGAGGCAGGTAAGGTTCCTTTCAGCCTGCTGGCCCAGGCGCAGATGGGACCAGCCAGGCATGTCAGCAAACCCCCATTTCTCGAGAAAAAGCAGAGTCAGAAATGATAGGGCGGGTCTGAAACCGAGCTGGCTGGTGGCAAGCCCAAATTTGAGCGGAGGGACACTTGAGAATAGGGCTCCATGGATTAGTGAACCGAGCCTGGGTTGGGTAGGAAAATCTATGACCAAGGAAATTAGAGGTATCTTTTCCAAATCTAGAAGAAAGGAGCTGAAAAGTCTAATCTCCAGTCCCACGGGCATTATGATGACTCTTCAAGCTTCAATTTTCTGGTTAAGAAAAATAGACTGTGTATTTGCATTTTAGATATTTCAGTTAAGCTATAATTCTGCTCTTTGCTTTTTTATAAAATTCATTTTTTTTTTCCATTCTGGTAATGTTACCTCACTTCTCTTTCCCTCTTTCAAATGAGATACCATGAATACTTGCCAGAAATATCAAGTTAATGCCCAAGCCAGCTCTATGTTCTGATTTATCTTCCACGTTGACTCTGAGTAACAGAGCCATACATTAAGGAACAAAGCTCGCTGCTGGGGTATTTATAACCTTGTCTTTTAAAACATTTGGCAGACGTTCAGACCCTCCATATGTTCACAGTATTAAACTTTACCATAAAAGGAACTTAAGAGTTACATTTGAAGAAAGCTGGTATTGTATGGTCTGAAAGTCTGGCGGTTTAAAAAAAAAATAATCAAGTCCAACTTGAAATAACAGATGTTCTGTGATCCTGCTGAAAGTTTAAATGCCACACAACAAAGTCCTGCTCTCCCTAACACTGCAGATGTCCTATTTCAGGAGCATTTTCAGTGACGCAGAGCAGACACATGGAGCTTCTGAGCCTGGTTTAATAAGGATGCATTCCTGAGTGGTGAGGACCAGAAAGGAAGGCTGTAGGGAGGGGGTGGCAGCAGTCTAGCCCCCACGTGGCACTTCTCCCCCCTCCCAGCATCAGTAAAGCCTGCAGGAACCAGGCAGCTTCCTAGGGCAAAAGAATTCCTCCCATGGGGGAAGCAAATCTATAGAGATATGGGGAGTAAATACTGGCATCTCTTTTTCTATTCATGCATCGGCATAGAACTTACATTTATTTACCTAAAAAGTAAGAAAAACAAACACCCAATATTTTTTTTTCCTAATACTTGGCACTGATTGAAGCGGGTGCCAAATACTGAACAATGTTTGATGCATCCCAGGAAAGGGTAAGGTTTCCATAACTTGACAAGGTCATGATTCAGCTGCCCCTGTGCTGTGAGGTCCTGCACTTTAGGACAGCTCAGTGAGGTAGACTTATGGAGCATTTATGTGGGCTTGACTAAATGAAGCCATTCAAAAGGAAGTCGATTTTAAAAATTCCTTAAAAGAAAACATGTACTGAAGCTAATACCAACAAACAAGGCAAGCAGGAGAAAGTGCTACTCTGAGGATGAGCTCTCATCAGCCACTTTTCAAGTTACATAACATGGTCATGTCCCTGAAGAATGAGATAACCCCACAAAGAGATTAAATGCAATGTACTGTTTAGAGTCCACAGTCTTTGGATCCTATGAGGAAACACAGTAGGGGACAAATTGGTGAAATCAAAATGAAGCCTGTAGTTTAGTTAATAGTATTGTATTGATCTTAATTTATTAATTTTGATAAATAGTTGTATACATAATTGACAGTAGGAGAAACTGGGTGGAAGGTATAACAGGAACAGTCTGTATTATCTTCATAACTTTCCTGTAAATTTTAAATAATCCCCAAATTATGATTTAAATAATTATTATTAAAATAATTTAAGGTGAGCTGAGGATGAATCAATAGTTATAAAATAAACTAAAAACCCTGGAAGTGAGAAAAATGTCAAATAACTATAATAACATTCAAAAATCTAACCAAAGAAAATTATGTATTATTTTTGGGTTATTTTTTCCTTAGTTTTTTTATCCTCTTGAAGATCTTTATTATATATTCACAGATATCTTAGACAAAATATTTTATATATATGTCTGCTTATTTCCAACTTTATTAAGAAATACTTAACTAATAAAATTGTAAGATAACTGAAGTGTACCATGTGATGATTTGACATATGTATAGATTGCATAAAGATATCCCCATTGGGTTAATTAACAAACCCCTTACTTTATAGATTTATTTATTTATTTTTTGGTGAGAACATTTAAATTCTCCTCTCTTAGACAATTTTTTTCTAAAATTTTTGAAGATATTAATATTTATCTATCTATCTATCTATTTATCTATCTATTTATTTATTTAAGAGTGACAGAGCAGGGGGAGGAGCAGAGGGAGAAGGACAAGCTGCCTCCCCACTAAGCTCAGAGCCTGATGTAGCTTGCTCTCATCACCCTGAGACCATGACTTGAGCCAAAATCAAGAGTCAGATGCTTAACCCATTGAGACAACCAGGTGTTCATCATAACAAATTTCAATTATACGATACAGTGTTGTCAGCTATAGTCACCATGTTAAGCATTCGATCCTGAGACCTTGTTCATCTTACAAGTGGAAGTCTTTACCCTTTTCCTACCCTTTTCCTATATCCCCCACCCCTACGCTCCTACAACCACTTTCCCACTGTTCGTTCCTAGGAGTTGAGCTTTTTAAAAAAATGATTTTAAAGACAGACCATTTTTCTCTGCATCTCTGGTAAACCTCCTTCTAAGTATACGATTTTTCATTCATGAAGAAATAGAGATTACATTTTTGCAAGAAGGTTATGCTATGGAGAGGACATTTTGAGAATGCCCCCATTGTTATGTGATTTTCTTGCCAAATTTGATTTACCTTACCTACAAATCTATCAAACATTCACAGCTAAAACATGTTTTCAATAAGTAAAAAATAAATGAGGATTCTCAATTAAAACAGGAATTCACAAAAAAGGATTTATGGCTTTGGACTGTTCTGTTTCTCAATTAGTATTAATTGTATAAGACAGTATTATGGTCAGGTGATGATAGGAAGAAAAGGCCAAGGGAATCAGCAAGAAATATAACTGAGTGTATTACCTACCAGCCATTCCTTCATTAACCAAGGGACTCTTCCTCCAAACCTTGTTTTAAAACTATGACTAGCCTACAATATTACTACGGCAACATTATTTTTAGAAACTCCCAAATTTAGAAATTGATGCCATGACTAAGTCATGTTCATACTAGCAAACCTATATCTAGGATTCATTGCAGAGGAAAATCAGTTTTTTTTTTGTAAATAGGGATGTTTGCCATAACATTATTTATAACACCACGCACACACAAAATGGAAATGACTTACATTCCTCCAAATAAATGATACATCTATCTCTTTGACTAAATATTATCCAATCCTTATAATTATGTTTCAAATATTATATAAGGGTATGGAAACATACCCAGTATCTTTTCTTTTTTCCTCTGAATGATTAGTGGGTATATGCAAGATGACTTAAGTAGAAGAAGGCAAAAGAGAGAGAAAGAGAGAGAATGTGAAATTAGTCTAAGCATTATTTTCCTCATTTGGAAAGTGGAGATAATAATACTGATTGGCTCATGGAGTAGTCGTGAGAATTGCATGAGGAAATCCCCGCAAAGTGCTCTGGAGGCCAGTCTGATCCTCCTCTTGCCCATAACAGTTGTCTGCTGACTGAGGATGATGATGATTGGAGCCTGGCTGGCAGATGGGCTTTGGGGATGTGATTTCAGGGGAAGAGCCTTAGCTGGCCGGGGCTTCCAGGAACAACTCTTGCTTAAGGTAGATCCAAGATCTCAAAGATGTAGGCGACTTTTTCCCATGAAATACTCCAAAAGCACTGCCTGCCCCTAATGTGCCTGCTACTTCAATGTTTGCCTGGAGCTTTGATCTGCATTTGTAAGAGGAGTTGAAGAGGTAAACTTACTT
Organism: Spilogale gracilis; assembly: GCA_004023965.1. Lineage (NCBI taxonomy): Eukaryota > Metazoa > Chordata > Mammalia > Carnivora > Mephitidae > Spilogale > Spilogale gracilis. The sequence continues at coordinate 67,589 of PITA01004532.1, forward strand.
GTCTCCCAGTCTTCCCTGTAACATTCTGTCATTCTTTCTCTTACCCCTCTCTTCTCAGCTCCTTTCTTCCTTCTTCCTGCCCCATTTGCAACTGCCTTAGGTCTTCCCTATGGTGACTCTCTTGAGTCTATGATGGTAGCACTCGTGGTTATATTCCTATGCCTCTTCTATTTTTGTCCCATCTACTAACAAGTCTCCCCTCTTACTACTGGATGTATCTTTTAAAATTCCAATCTGAGCAATTCTGTTCTTACCTTAGCAACTTCTGTTGGCTTCCTATTTTTCACAGGGGTAAAATTGATTGGTACAGCATAAACATCTCTTCATCACTGAACCTCAAGATGCTTCTCAGAAGCATTTCAAATCAATTTTGCCAGTCGATGCTTTTCTGATCTAGTACAGAAAAGCCTCCTCTTCCTTGAACGCACTACTTGTTCTGCTTTGTCTAAATAGCAAGCTGATCCTGTCTCTGGAAGGCTCTCATTTCTGTATACCTGTATGTGAACCCTTCATCTTCCTATGTCAGAGATGTGGTCTCCTCCAGGAAGCTCTCCTTCTCTTTACCCAGAAAGATGATTTCTCCTTCCTTTTTGCCACTAAACTTTCTCTCATCACATCTTGTGTCATTGTGATTGAGCACTTCATACCTGTCTCTACCTCTGGGCTGCGAGCTTCTTGAAAGGCTGTTTATTTCCAGGCTAAGCATGGGTATTTCCTACATAATAGCCCCATAGCTGATGGATGATAATGATTTGATTAACAAATACTTTTTAAATGCCTATTGTGTGTACAGAAGTCTCACATTAATATTCATAAGAAGATACCTCTAGGAGGTCCCAGATAAAATGCAAATATGTTACTGAAGTAGCATTCACTATATTAGTGTAGAGTATTTATGAAATTTTAATTTAATTGGTTACTTTACCCATGAACTAGAGAGGTATTACTGGCTTCAGGCACAGATAAATAGGGGTACTTAAAAAGTCATCCATAATCTTTCTTTTGTGCTTTCTCTGACTTCATTCTCAGGAAGTCCTGTCTACTTGCTGGCATATGAAGGCACGGCCCCTGGAGATTGACATCTCCCTAGATAACAAGCCCTGAGAAAATCCTTATATTCAGGGAAAAAATTAATACAAAAATTTTCGGTATGATTCTTTCTTGATAAAAGTTAGGTCATGCCTCAACCCCTAAATGAACCAGTGTCTTGCTCTGATTTTCTAGATATAGGTCAAAGGCAAATTAAACCTATGTTAGATAAGCAGAAAACTTTCACCCCCGTAGAAATGTTAGCTAACATTAAAAATCGCTGGTCTCTCTTTCTCCATCCGTCTTCAAAACCCATCTCAAATATGACTTGTGTTGTGACGTCTTCCTTAGAATGCTCAGGAAAAGTGAATCTCTTGTTCCCCATTCTTGATCCTGCTTCCATTATTGCACACTACCGTTCTGTTCCGAAACTGCCAGTTCACCACTGTCTTCCCTAGTTGGGTGTGCAGCCCTCAGGGCAGGGCCAGCCAGTATGACCTTCTTCCTGTGCATCTTTAACCCCTTATTGAAGTGTAGTGGTTTCTGCCTTTTTTTTTTAAGTGTTTGCTAATTGTAGGCATGCAAATGAAAAGGGGTATGGATTGAGAGAAAGAACAGGAGCTGGTCAGGAGATAACACTGCTAGGTAAGTTCTGTCCATCTCCTGAAAGTGAGTCCATAAACACAGGGCACATTCTTCTGGCCACCTACCAACTACCTCCAACTTGCATTGGTATAGTAAAGGATGCACTGGCTAGCAATCAGGTAAATCTGATAAAGATTATTATTTTTTCTTTTCTAAGCCTCCAGTTTATCATCTGTAAAACAGGGAATATACCATCCATAAATAGATCTATTTAAAAACAATACTAGAAAGTGTATTTGAAAGTGAATGGTGGTAGGCCCTCAGTCTGCGTATTTCACTTCCCTTCTGTGTAACTTCCATATCTTACTGCCAATTATTTAGCTATATCTCTTGCTTAAAAGTCCTCTTTATGCAGACAACTATCAGCCTAACTTGTTTTCTAAGCTAGTCTATCCATCTATGGCATTGCTTTGCCTGAATTCTCTATTTTGGTTTTCTCATGATTCTTTTGATTCACTTCTTTGTGGTAAAAGTATTCTTTCATTTTATTAACCTGTATATGGTAAACTTTTTTCTGCACATGCCTTCCCAGTAGGCATAATGCATACATTTTTTCACTTTGCTGGAGGCAGAAATTGGTGAGTGTTCTGACTACAGAAGGTTGGAATGTAATTAGGCCCTAGTTCATGCAGGGATCTGACATGGGAAGGATTTAGGTAATGATGCACACAGGGAATCAAGTGCTGCCCATTGTGTTGGTAGATTACAGCAAATGATATAACCAAGCCAAATCTAGAAACTAACAGGACAAAAAAAAATAAAAAATAAAAAAAGGTTTGGCTACCGTGATTAAAAAATTCACAGTGATAAAAAATTGTATGATTTCTTTCTTTTCTCCCTTTCTTCATTCCTCCCCATCTTTTATCCATTCTTATTAGCTTTATTTCCATTCAGAGTGTCCTTATAGGCAGAAAAATGGACCTGGTAGCTCCTCGTTTTCAATGTTTTTTTAGCTCTTTATCTCAGGAAAAGACCTCCCTCTTTCCCTTTTACTCTCTTTCCTCCTTGCCCATTCCTTTTCCCCAAGCTTATGTCACTCAACCCCATTTTTTTTTTAGCCTCTCCCTCTTCTACTCTTGGTTTTCTGTCTTCAATCTAATGTAAGATAACCTTATAAATTACTCCTGCTTAGGTCAGTGTCTATACCCCTAGACCATTTCTGTGCACAAGGAAAGGGATGAAGCACCATGATGGACCAGGCCTGCATGGAGTATCCAGATGTGCAGTCAAGTTCATCAGAGGTTTCATGGAAGATAGCTCTATCCGAATCCCAGGCCACGGGGAAGGGTACGGGAGAGACATTTAGCTGATGTCTGCTAACCCCTGAGAAAGTTCAGTGTCCTTGGTGAAATAACTTAATCCATGAAGGTTTACATCAGGATACCTGAAGAACTCAGAGCTTTAACAACTTGAAATTTTTTGAGATGCATGTCCACTGCATTCAAACAGTACTCCTGGGTTGGGTCCCCCATAAGAGAAGGGTGGGTTGAGAACGGGGTAGTGCTCAAAGGAAGCTGGAGATTTCTTATTTTATAATCTTAAGGAATGCTTAATTTTATGTATTTTTTAATTAGTAGACTTCATGTTTTAGAACAGTTGTAGGCCTACAGAAAAAATCTGAGGAAAGTACACAGCTTTCCCATATATGACCGCAGGCCCTCCTACCCGAGCTTGGTTTCCCCAATGAACATCTTGCAGCAGTGTGGTTCATTTGCTACAACTGAAGAACCAATGCTTATACGATTTATTAACTAAAGTCCATAGTTTACATTGGAGTTCATTCTTTTTGTTGTATATTTTATGGGTTTTGACAAAATACATAATGTCATGTACCCACCTTTACAGTATCATAGAGAGTAGTTTCACTGCCCTAAAAATCCCAGGTGCTTCATGTATTCATCCTTCTTTCTCTTTCCCCTACAGTCCCTGACAACCACTGATTTTTTAGTCTCTCCTTAGTTTTGCCTTTTCCAAACTGTCAGATAGTTGAAATCATTCAGTATGTAGCCTTTTCGAATTGGTTTCTTTCACTTAGCATCAAATATTTAAGATTCCTCCATGTCTTTTTGGGGGCTGAGACTTCATTTCTTCTTATTATTGGCAATATTCCTCTGTATGGCTTCACCATAGTTTGTTTATTCATTCACTTGTTGAAGGACATCTTGGCTGCTTCTGCTTTTTGGCAATTGTGAATGAAGTTGCTATAAATATTGATGCACAGGTTTTTGTGTAGATTAAAGTTTTCAACTCATTAAAGGAAATATCTGAGTGCATGAACATTGGATTGTGTGGTAAGGCTATGTTTAGTTTTATGAGAAACTGCCCAAATGTCTTCCAAAGTGGCTATACCATTTTGCATTAGTACCAACAATAAATGAGATCTCCTTTTTCTCCACATTCTTCCAGCACACAGCGTTTTCAGCATTCTGGATTTTCCATTTTAGTAAGTGAGTAGCAGTACAAATTTTTTATTCAGAATCATCTCTTGATGTCACCTTTGGTGACTCCAAGCGATCATCTTATCATTTTCTTCAATGAGCCACAGTTACTACCTCTGACCTGGTTAAATGGCCTCTTCATTCTCACCAAAACCATAAGTCTTGCAGTGAAATTATGCAGAACCCTGGGCTTCATTCCATTCTTAATACCCCCATATCTTCTGTGGGAGTGCTTGGACTCTACATAGTTCACAAGATTTCCCATGATTCTTAAGAACATGAACATCTGAGGACTAGTATTTTGATCCTTGTTTCAAACCCATTATCCTCATTTCATGTCTATGGGATTTTCTAGGAGAGTCCCATGCCCTTGTCCCTGTATTCTGAACTAGTGCCAATTTTACTGGACACAGAGATTTTGAAGGAACAACTCTGAGCCTCCAGCTCCTCATTTGAACCATAGCTGTAATGCTACATGCCCTAAAGAGCATCTGAGGAGAATGAATGAACTAGCCAGCACAAATTTTCTTGAGACAGAGACCAGCAGAAGTAGCTGTTCAACCAACTGCTTCTCTTCCCAGTGAGTTGGTTTCCACATAAACCTGGGCACTGACCACGCCACTGGCCAGTCCTCATAAATGTATAACCTAGGCCCGTCTGAGTCCATACTCCTTCCCTCCTACTCCCAAGATTAACCAAGAAGAATGCAAAGTGGAAAAGGATGAGAACTAATCACAGCTTACTGATGTGAAACATGCTTGGATTTCTACATCTCTACTTGCTTTACAAAAAGAGCTTAAGAAGCTCAAGAGTAAAAACCAAGTGGAGAGTTACACAGGAGACTTTTATATGTTTGTATTATGATGTTTATGTGTCATGCATGTGAGATAAAACTTATGAAATCCCAACTTAAACCTTGTGTCCACATGATGTTTTCAGCTAGAAGGGATCAAGATGATCCACCCCTTCCTTATCATTTTGGTAATGAGAAAACTGAAGTCCAGAGAGAATAAGCAAGTTCATACTGCCCCGTGTGCAGAGTTGGGAGCTAAAATTCCTTGACTTGAAGACTTCATTTCATTAAAATAATAGGGTAAAACAAAACCTGTCTTGGTTTCCTTTTATGAGCTTAGCTCTAAGCTTTGCTTCTACAGATGATGCTCTTTCTTTGTGTCACTGTAGTCTCATGCCACCTCTACCTCAACTACCTGAGAACCACTTGGCGACTCTTCAGGTTTCCATCTCTGCTTCCTGACTTTCTACCCATTTCACTTGAGTTCTCCAAGGACCAGTGATGGTCAGGGCTATCTCCCCACTATTGTGGCCCTAACACATTTGTGTACCTCTTTCCATCCAAACTTATGACTCCTTGAGTCCCAATCAAGATGTTCTCCCTCCCCACCACTTTGTTTTAGGACAAAGCTCTCTGTTACTCCACCTCAGAAAATGAGTTTTCACCCCTACTTTATTTTGAAAGGTTTAACTTAAAATTACATTTTTAATATGTCCAATAGCATTTATTCTTTTTGGTTTATAATGTGATGTGTTTTGATGAATGCATAGATACCACCATTAGCAACCATAAATGTGGCCACCACTGTGATCAGGACAGAACAAGAGGACAAAGTTTGAAACAAATTCTATTTGTTCAGTGACACTTATTTCATTCCTTATTTATTATTCCTAGCAGTTAACTTCTAGTTGCCATTTCTGACCTGGGTAACAGATCAAGTGTAATTAAAATGACTTGTAATTAAAATGACTTGTTAAAATTTCCCAATGGTTAAAGGGTTAAATTTTTTTTTTTTAAGATTTTATTTATTTGACAGAGAGAAACACATCCAGAGAGGGAACACAAGCAGGAGGAGTGAGAGAGGGAGAAGCAGGCTTCTGGCGGAGCAGGGAGCCTGATGCAGGGCTCGATCCCTGGTTTCCAGGATCATGACCTGAGCCGAAGGCAGTCGCTTAACCAACTGAGCCACCCAGGTGCCCCTAAAGGGCTAAATTTTAATTGTCTTGGGCAACCCAGTTGCCCATGAGATATTCTTTTTTTAGGCCACTTAAAATAGTGCAAACATTTCATGGACTCCTAATACTCTCTTCAATGGAGTCTACATTTGGATCTGACAGCTATGAGTTGTTTTGGTCTCGAACTGGGTCGGAACGTTTTCCTTAAATCTCTTGAAGTTATTCCAGGGGATCCCCCTGTGTGGACACTCAGAAACTGTTGCAAAGTTTATAGCATGGGTCTTGCAGAGATGAAGTATTATTTCTGGCACAGTATTAGAGAGTCTCTTATATCAAGTCATTTTGACGGCTAAGTCGGTATTGATCTCTACATTCTCAAATATCAAAACCAAGTTGTCAGCGATAAAAAGAAAGTGGCCAGAGACCTCCCAGGAATTTCCTGCTAGAAAAAAAAAAAAAAGGGAAAAGAAAAGGAAAATTCTTGCTCTTTGCTGTCCAAATGCTCAGCATGTTAAACCTCACTTTGAATCAGTCTCTCAGACAGATAATGAGGTGGTAACACAATACAGGACTGTAATAGAAATAGATTGAGTGAAAAAGAATTTCTCAGGATATGAACTGAGATATGTATACAAAACCAGGCAGCAATCATTAATAAAACTCATTCTTTGGCCTCATTCTCAATCTGTCTTTCCTGTCTGGTTGGAAACTGGGATTTTTTAGAAGGGAATAACACATCAAACAACACATCTGCGTGGTTAATGAAGGTGTCAGACTGGAGTTGGGTTTTAAAATGGAAATCCTTTGGCAAACTGCAATACGAGATACGATACTTTTTATGGATTGCAAGAATTTAAATACTTTGAGTTGCTTTCACAGAATGTCCTTAAGTTTTAATAATATCCAGACACTCTTATTTTGCACTGAATGAATAAGGAGAAAATGTGTCCTACATTGTCATAATTATTGAGAGACTGGTATTTTGAAAATAAACTAATGTAATGGGATCATAGTTTTTAAGGAAGTCTTTAAATGGAAATAAAAGGGAATATGGAGCTAATCTCATCTTACTCTTTCTTTTTACAGATGAGAAAATGGAGGTAAATTTATTCTTTCTAGATAATCAAATAATGACAAAAGCTAGCAAGGAACCAGGGTATTTTGGAACCATGACTTAAAATCATGTCATAAAAGTACATGAACGTGATATTACATATATTATACCTGTGACCCTGTGTTGGGGGACTGAACTTGTTTTGACATCTCTGTTTTGCCCTAAATATGATAAGAAGTTTAAAGAACAGGGGAATTTCAAGTGGTTTAAATCACAATGGAGGTCAAGAAATAAGACCTTAACTGAGATGATGAGGCTACTTTGATTGGAGGAATCAATGCTAAGAACTAACATATTTGTACCAGTAAAAGAAAGAAGGTAGCAAGTAGGTTCTAACACTATAGTCAGCATCCTCTGTACTAGATGGGCAATCTTTGGAAGGTTCAGCCTTCTCTTTAGGCTTTGTTTGATATATATATTACCTATGCTATATATATTTCTTAATTTTTAATAATGTATATAATTTTAATAACCTATACACATTAAATTGCACAAGTTATATACAGTAGATAAATAACTGTAATACCTATGTAAGAAATATTGATTAATGTATTTCTTATATGTTTCTATTACATATATATTATTTATATATTTTATTACATATATTTTTCATATATATACATATACATAAACACACACACACACACACACACACATATATATATATGAAAGGAGGAACCTATTGCATGCCATATAAAAAATAAAATAAAGTTCTGTCAGATAGCCTACCTCGATGTAAAAGACTAAATAACAAAGCTTTGGGGAAAAAATATGCAGCAGTCTATCTCCATGAACTTAGGGTAGACAAATAATTCTAATAATTCTTAAAAAGACATAAAATAATAAACGATAAACTGGACTACATTAAAATTAAGAATTAGGAATTTCCCTTTAAAAAGTAACATTTTAGAGAGTGAAAGGTTATCCACAGAATCAGAGACTATATTTACAACATGTATACCTAACAATGGACGTGAACCCAAATGTAGAAAGGACTGTAACAGTAAGCAAAAGGCAAATGACCAAGTTTTTAAAAATGAATGAAAGATCAAGCACTTCCTAGAAGAGGATATTAAAATAGCTAATAAACATAAGAAACAGTGCTTAACTAGTCATTAGGGAAATGCAACTAAAATTGACATGTAATACTGGTACACCCAACCACAATGCATAAAATGGGAAAAGACAGATGGCCCCACACGAGGAGGTAGAGGATGAGGAGCATCAGGAGACTCACACCCTGCTGGATGGAGATAAACTTGGTGCAATCATTTTGAAAGAAATAAAACAAACAAAGAAACAAACAAGCTGAAGAAAAAAAGCATGCTTTATGATCTAGCAATATAGTCTATCCCTAGGCATGTGCACATGTGTGGGCCAACAGAAATGTACAAAAGTGTTCAAGGCAGCATTATTTGTAATAGCTCAAACCCACCCACAGGTTTATGTACAAACAAAAGGACTGTTTCTTTGGTTTGCCTACATAGTGCAAAGCTTCACAGAAAGACGGGTAACAAACTACAATGAGCCATAAGAGCATGAGTAAATCTCACCAAATAATGTTAAGTGAAAAAAGCCAGTCATCCCACAGTCACATTATTTGATTCCATTTATATAAAGTTCAAAAATGGGCAAAACAAACTGATGGTGTTACAAGTCAGGATGCTGGGTATCATACCTCATGGGAATAGGCTAGAAAGGCAAGGGCATAGGTGACTTCTGGGGTTCTGGGCTGGTTCTGATTCCAGATAGAAATCCTGGTTATGCAGATGTACTCATTCTACTGAAATGAGACATTTGTATTCTCTTCTGTGTATATTCTTTCTCAAAAAAAATTGAAAAAAAGTGATGGGCATCAGAATAGAGAATTTAAGAGATAGTATTTACTAGGCTTTACTTTACACGGAGTAATTCTGGGGAGTTTGCTGAAACCACAGATTCTGGTGCTCTATCTCCAGAGAACACTGTTGTTAGGGATCACATCAGGGCTGATTTCAAAATAAGCAGCTTGGGTAATTCCTACTCAAACGGCTTCTTGGTCCACGTTTTGAAAAACGTTGTAATAAGGAGTTTTTCAACTTTGATACTTTGAAGTGATGCGGCAACCAGCCAAGCTCATCATAAAATTATGAGGTATCTTCACTAAGATTTTTAACTTAAGACAGCTGGAAAATACACTGTCATGAGTCCGGCTATAGAATTTGCTGTTTTCCAGAGAGCCATCCTTCTTGGGATGTTTTCCACTTAATAAACAGCTTTCTAGAGATCTTGAAAGTAGAGACCAGGGATGAGGGAGGAGATAATGGATGTGGAACACTTCTTGTGCTCAAGGCACCACTTCCAATCTGGTAGCTGACAAGAGTGTGCCAAAGTCATTACAATATGAGCACTTTTATGACCGTCCCTAGAAATGAGTTTGCGGCCCAGTGGTATACATCACTGGGACTATTTTCACATAAAAAGGCCCCAGAAGGGAGAAGTGGGACACTTTGCATGACTTCACTAAAGAGGCATGCTTCCAGAACATTTGTCCTTTGCAATCTCCAAAATAAGAATGTTCCACAGTCCAGTGGTGGTGAACACTGCATTTTGTGTAATTCTTCTGAGACAATCAGTAATAAAGCATGCAACAGATTTTGCAGTAAACCATTTAATATTATTTGTTTCGTGGAACAATTTTTTCACGTAACTCCTTAATATGCACATCGTGGCAACTGCTGGTTTAATGTATATGCCAATGAAACAAATTTTTCTGTTCTACATTGGTTCAGGACTACCATCAATGGTAGAAAATGATGGATATGTGCAAGGTGAGGGACACAGTAAGTGGATGAACCTTCATCCACCAGATGAAATTGGGAATATATTTCATTTGGCTAGAATTCTATCAAATGTTGAGAAAACATTACTAATGTTACTATTTTTTAAATTTTGATTTTGTATACATTCAGAATCTTTGAGGGGAAGTAATATATGTCTTGAATTAATTTTAAAAGGTAAATGATTAAAGATGTTTAAATAAATTCAACAAATGTATTTACATCTATACTTATCTGTACCTCAAACTATTATGTCTCAAGATAAGAGTAAAGTTTATTCCTTTCATGATTCATCTGCCCACTATATTTTCCATTCTATTTTTTTCTTATCCCTTGAGTGATCTTGCTTCATCAATAAAACTTCATTTTCCTCTATCTTAAAACTTTTTATGGGCTCTTTGCTATCAGCATATAAACATACACAAACATTTTTAATACAAAAAATAGTCCTCTCTATTCTTCTTTCCATCCTTTTGTTCAACCTTGTGTACCCCTCTCTGCTAAACTGCTCGAAAGAAATGTCCAGCCACGCTGGAATCACTTCCTCACTATTCAATTCCCAAATCATTGGAGTCTGGTTAATGCCTCCATTATATCTCTGAAGCTGCTCATTAAAACTCATCAAAGCCATCCTAGTTGGTGAATCCAATAACTAATTTTCAATTGCTATCTTAACTTGAGGTTTCTGGAACATTTAATCTTATTGATCTCTCCCTCTTATTGAAGTTCACTTTCTCTTTGGACTCAGCCACACCAGTTCTTCCTGTCTCCCTAGTTACTTGCAGGAAAGAATTAATTTTCCAGACCACAGCTTTCAATAAAGGGAAAGTGTGAGCTACTCTGTTCCCTCAAAAATAATCTGGTGAGAGTGAGCATCAAGTACCCCCTTCCTCTGTGACTCAGCCCTTCACAGGAAAGGCCTGCAGGACTAATCCACTCACTTTGGGGGTGGCTTATCTCATTTGGGAGATAGCTGAGACCCTGGGTTTTGGACTCTTTTTCTACCCATAGATACTTAATTTATGCTTTTAGTCTTCAGGTGGGAAATAGACCTGTTTTCTCTCCTTCCCTCTCCTGGGTTCCCCCTACCCACCTACACACACTAGATAGATATGACAGATCAAGTTTGTTAAATATAGTGAATATGTTCTGTTTTTGTTTGGGGTTACTGTCTATAGTAGACAGCTCATAGGAGGCCTCTAAGCTTTTGGTTTTAGTCTCCATATATGCTTTTTAAATATGTGAGTCAATGTCACAAGTGAAGAAAACAGAGAACACTCTAGGTAATTCAAACTGAGTACAGGTTAATGTATACAGGTTTAATAGGTTCTGCAAGAGATGTAGAGCTGAGAAGCCAACTAGGGCATGGGGAAAAGTCAAAAAACAAAAGAGATTTTGGCAACATTGGGAAGCTGTTTCTACTTTTATGGCTGAAGGGCAAAGATAGGAGGGATATTAACAGAACCCAGAAGCTGAACCTTTCTTAAGGGAACTAAAAATCAGAGAGAGGGCTGCCTCAACCCACAGAGAAAAGAGTACTCAGTTAGAAGCTGGAACGGCTGGGAATATATTTTCATAAAATGTCCCTAAACTATCCCCTTCAATCTTCTATCAGTATTATCCATTGACAAATACACTCAGAAACCCAATCATTGTAGCGTGAAAAACACAGTTTACAGGAGACATTCAGGGATAGGATTTTAGATAAACACAACTTTTTAAAGGAGTAGTATGTTTTAGGAGTTATTGGAACATAAATAAAGCTGATCTCTTGATTCCCCACATAGGTTCTGTATTTTTTCTCTACTACTTACAATCTGGAGAGGACAAAAGGTAACTAATTTGTACTCCCGATGTCAATAGCTTCTTCTTGTCAATTTCGAGTTTGTGATCCTCTACTTTTACACCTAGTGATTGATATTTCCGAGGCTCTCTTCATTATTATAGTAGCCATCTAAGCTGACTCCCAATATCTATTATGCCCAGTTTTGATCAATTTCCTGAATCTCAGTTCTGTAACTTCAACTGTCTGATTGACTCCTTTCTAAAATATCTCACTTGCTGTCTGTTCAGGCCAACACATCCCGAATAGAAAGCATCTTCTTCTCCAATTTGTTCCTCTTCTTTTATTGCTTATCTTAATGAATGGTGCCCACATTCTCCCAGTTGTGCAATCCAGCATCCTGGAAATTCCTCTTATTCATCTTCTAAAGAAATCATTCAATTACTTAAAGGGCTAATTATATACATGTGAAGTATCTCTCAAGCTCAGGCCACACCACACTGTGAGTGTCTCCTCCTATCTCTGTTTCTGGGGCTCTTTTTTAGGCTCTCATCTTTGCTCATTCTGTGCGATTGAAACACCTCTAACTACCCTATTTACTCCTGTATCTCACTCCCTTAGTCCATCTTTGATGTGAGCTGTCAGCTTATCTTTTCAAAACAAATTTATAATCATTTTACTTTCTTGTTTGAAATGTCTCAAAAGTTTTTTTCACTACTTTTAAAAGTGACCCTATGACCCTGCAATTGCACTACTGGGCATTTACCCCAAAGATACGGATGTAGTGAAAAGAAGGGCCATATGCACCCCAATGTTCATCGCAGCAATGGCCACAATTGCCAAACTGTGGAAAGAGCCAAGGTGCCCATCAACAGATGAATGGATAAAGAAGATGTGGTACATATAAACAATGGAATACTATGCCTCCATCAGAAAGGATGAATATCCAACTTTTGTAGCAACATTGACTGGACTGGAAGAGATTATGCTGAGTGAAATAAGCCAAGAAGAGAAAGTCAAGTATCTCATGGTTTCACTTACTTGCGGTGCATGAGGGGTAACCTGGAGGACAGTGGGAGAAGGAAAGTAAATGGGAACTAGAGTAATCCAGGGAGAGAAACGAAACAACAGAGACTTTGGATACAGAAACAAATTGAGGGACTTGGAGGGATGGGGGTGGAGGGATGGGAGAGCCCGGTGGTGGGTACTGGGGACACCTAAAGCGTGGAACAGTGGATGTGGGGAATGGGGAATGAATCTTGGAACACTGGAAAAAAAAATTTTAGTAACAACAACAACAAAAAAAGTGACAGTCATCCAGCCACCTCGCTATATCATACAAAGCCCTTTCTTCTCAGCTTTATCCAGCATTGGCTTAATTTTTCACCACTGATCCATACATGTGTTATTCCAACCTGTGTGCCAAAATTGGAATGACCAAGCAAGAGGGCATTAAATAATGAGGCCAAACAGATAATGGGGAGTAGATCATTTAGACCTTGTTGTCTACGGGAAAGATTTTAATTTTATACTTGAAGTGAAATGGGGAACCCATGATGATTTTTGAGGATAAAATCATCACTCTAGGAATAAGACTGTACATAGTTAAGGATAGAATCAGGGAGAGCTATAGTAATCTAGATGACAGATTATAGTGCCCCAGACCAGGGTGATGGTATTCAATGTGGTGGGATGTGGATGGATTCCTGTTGTATTTTGAAGGTGGAGTCAATATGATTACATAAAGGAATGTGGGCCACACAGAATGATGGGAATGAAGAATCATTCCAAAAATTTTGATCTGAGCAGTTGGTAGGTGGAGTTGTCATTAGTGAGCTGGGGCAGGGTGGGGGGGGATGAGATTCTATTTGAACTTGTTAAGCTTGAGATATCTGTTCAATATTTGTGTAGATATGGTAGCGATGTTTTATAGGCTTCTTGCTCTTCAAGACTCAGCTGAATTGTCATGTCCTTTCAGAAGCTGTAAGCACAAATAGGTCATTTTTCTCTAGGTTCTCACTATATAAGTTGTTCTCACAAATTTGAGGTTTTTAAATAAATGAACAGATGAATGAAAATAAAACTTTCATTCTCCATGCCTGGGCTAAATGAGATAAAGCAACCAGCATAATGTCTGCAAAGAGCAACTCTGCTCATAGTCAAATTCTTCCTGGGGTGGCTCACATCCAATGTCTCATTGAGATGGGAATATAAAGGCTAGGCTATTTCAGCCCAGTGTGGGACAACTCTAATAGACCATTTTAAACTATAGAGATTCCAATGAGATTCACCAAGACTGACACGGAGCCAGCATTTCAGCTTGACATCTCACTCTGCCCAATCCTGCTTCCTTCCTCTCTCTCTCTCTCTCTCTCTCTCTCTCTCTCTCTCTCCTACATTTGTTGATGCCAAGAGAATTGCCTACAAAAACTGACTTCCAGGAGAAACAAACTTACAAAGTTGGTAACAGGAGTGGTCTGAGATAGCAGTTGATAAAGTGGTATTTTAGACCTAGATCATTAGCTGCCTGCCTAGCAGTGAGAACTTACGGGGTGGTAAGCAGAACACAGATAGCCCCTGGCACAAGGTGGTGGTCCAATTGCTAAACTTTTAGTCATGGTAAAATGGGATTGTACAGTGTTAAAAAGGAACCCATTAGCTCCTGCAGTGCACTGGGCTCTGATTAAAGTAGGGGATATAATAACCATAAGGACAGGAGTAGATGGTAAGCTCCTCTTCCTAAACAAAAACAGCAAAGGCTGAGAGTGATTAATGGACAAGGGAAAGTCTGTATAAAACCCAGAGGGCATCCTTGGCATTGTACAAAGAGGTCCTCATTTCCTGTAATAAGACAGCAGAGAAAGCTAAGCAACACAAGGGGATCAGGAATTATTTAGCAGGTTAACTTAAAACTAGCAATACCATGGAACAAAGATAGTCTTTTCAACAAATGGTGTTGTAACAACTGGACACCCACATTCAAAAAAAGGAAAAAGAATCTGGTCACTAATCTCACACCCTTTAAAAAAATGAACTCAAAATGCATCCTATGCCTAAATGTAAAATTCAAACTGTAAAAGTGCTGAAAGACAGAGAATACTAAGATGACCATAGGTATGGCAATGACTTTTTAAGACAGAATACCATCCATAAAATTAATAACTGATATGCTGGACTTCATTAACATTAAACATTTCTGCTCTGTGAAAGGCAATGTCAGTAGAACAAGAAGTAAAGCCACAGGTATTTTTGCAAAAGATATATCCTATAAAAACCTGTTATCAAAAAATATATTTTTAAAGATTTTATTTATTTATCTATTTGACAGAGAGAAACACATCTAGAGAGGGAACATGAGCAGAGGGAGTGAGAGATGAAGAAGCATGCCTCCCACTGAGCAGGAGCCTGATGTAGGGCTCAATCCCAGGACTCCGGGACCATGACCTGAGCTGAAGGCAGATGCCTAATGACTGAGCCACCCAGGCACCCCATGGTCTGTTATCAAAATATTAAAAACAACAACAAAAGCCCTCTTAAAATTCAACAATAAGAACACAAAATCCCAATTAAAAGAACAGACTAAGATCTTAAGAGACAGCTTACCAAAAAGATATACAGAAGGCAAAAAGTTATTAAAAGATGCTCCACCTCATATATCATTAGGGGATTAAAAATTAACACAAAAAGATACTAAAACACACCTATTAGAATCGCTGATAGCACAAAATGCTGGCAATACCAGATGCTGAGAATGATCAATGGGAACTCTCATTTATTGCTGTTGGGAATGAAAAATGGTACAACTACTTTGGAAGATAATTTGGTGATTTCTCAAAAAACTAAACACACTCTTACCATACAATCCAGAAATCACACTCCTTGATATTTACTCAAAGGAGTTGAAAACCTTTGTTCACACAGAAGCCCACACATGGAGGTTTATAGCAGCTTTATTTATAAATGTCCGAAACTGGAACTGACCAAGATATCTTTTAGTAGGTGAATTTATTAATAAGCTGTGGTACACCCAGAAAATGGAATATTATTCAGCACTTAAAAGGAATGAGTTATCAAATTGTGCAAAGACATGGCAGGACCTTAAATGCATATTACTAGTGAAAGAAGTCAATTTCACAAAGCTATATGTTGTTTGTTTCTAATTATATGACATCCTAGAAAAGGCAAAACTATATAGATAGTAAAAAGGTGAGCTGTTGCCAGGGTTCAGAGGTGAGGAGAGATGAACAGGCAGAGTAGAGAGGATTTTTAGAACAGTGACAATATTCTGATGGGTACATGTTATTGTACATTTGTCCAAAGCCACAGAATGCACAACATCAAGTGTGAATTCTAATGTAAACTATGCACCTTGGGTGATTATGATGTGTTACTATAGGTTCTTCAGTTGTAACAAGTATTCCAATATAGTAAGACATAATGGGGGGAAGCTATGAATTTGTGCGGCAAGAGGTATATGGAAAATATCTGTACTTTCCTCTTAATTTTGCTGTGACCCTAAAGCTTCTCTGAAAAAAAGCAAAAAAGAAAGAATAAAGAAAAAAAGAAAGAAAGAGAGAGAGAGAGAGAGAGAGAGAAAGAGAGAGAGAAAGAAAGAAAGAAAGAAAGAAAGAAAGAAAGAAAGAAAAGAAAAGAAAAAAAACAAAGGAAGATCTGCTATGCGAAGTTCAGAACTCTGGTTGAGAAAAAATTGGATAGGAACCTCTGGGCTGATGAACCTGAAAATCTTGATTACCTCCACATTTTCCTGAGTCATCTTCATTTGTAGCAGTGGTCCACCTCTCCCTGTTTAAAAGCTAGCACATCCTCCCTCTTTGAAGGCAACTGAGACCTCTCCTCCAAAAAATAAAATGGTTCCTTGGGATGTTCCTTCACTCCCCTCCTGGACACTAGATCTGTAACTATGTTAGGTTGCCTCACAGCACAGCTTTAGATATGCCGAGCCTAATAAAAGAAGCAAGAGACCATTCCCTAAAGGAATTTCAAGTATGGAATGATAACAAAAGTTGGGTAGAATGCACAGAGTTGGATTCTGAGTTTTCTTGATCAAGGAGTTTGTTTACTTCTAGTTCCAGAGGTCCTTATGGGGTCAGTTTTGTACATGCATGATTTCTTCCTCTTCTGAATCCTTCCCCACCCTTTCAGGGTGTCAATTCCAAGGGCATTCCTGCACAACCTCCATCTCTGTATCACTTCCATGTAGAACACGATCTACTACACACATAATGAAATCATTGTAAATGACTCCAAACAACTAACTCCAGCAAAGAATGTACACTGTAGGGATACATATTTTTGTCCAAATCACAAAAGACTTCTTAAGACCTGTCTGAAAATAGAATTGATAGCCTCAAAGTCCTGCCACTTGAGCAATTCTAGGAGAATGAGATAGTCATTTGGACGGAAGGTGACATAAGGGATTTATATCAGAAAACTAAATCAGAAAAAAAAATAAACATCTTGGGTTAACACAATTAGCTTTCAAATTTTATAGAAGGGACTGTTCAAGTTAAAGATCAAAAGACTTGGAACTTCACTTACTTGGCTTTCTTTTTCTTTCTTGTGGTTCCCCTGAGTCATTCTGGGGGAACCTTAGGGTTCCACAGAACACATTTTGAAAATTGCTGGAGTACACGGTCTCACAGCTTCCTTTGAGTCTTGTGATTTCACGGATTTATGATTTAGTGGGAAGTGACTCATCAGAAAGATTTGAAACAAAAGGGCATTACTTGGGTATATTTGCTATGCCCTGCATTAAAATCGTCTTAATTAGTAATTCATATATTCAGCATATGAACTATGATATAATCACATGTTTAAATATGCAATCATTTCTCAACTTGATTGTAATAACTTGCCTATAATAAAAAGAGGTCCCCTTCATTGCTATGTTGAGTAAATGTTAAATTAATCATGGACCCATGCCAAATCTGCCTTAAAAAAAAAGCAAATAAATTGCTTTTCTAAGACTGAATCATGCTGCCTCTCTTCCAAGAGCATTTTTGTAATTACTTCTTTGATTACCCAAGTGATAATATCAAGATGGACTCTTCACCTTTATACGAAGCCTTTGTGTGCAAATACATTGGAAGAGATGGCCGATGATTTAATACTCCATGCAAGGGGGCAACCCTATGTGCTGCCTGACTTCTATAACAGACTGAACGGAGCCTCTGATGGAAAGATGAGATAACAAAGGGAGAAATCTTGGCAGGAAAATTACTTTCCTTTGAATCCTAATGGCAATTTTGAAAACCCTAAGATTTCACATAGTGGTTGTTTCGCATGTGAAGAGATTCAAAAGCAATACAAAATTCACTGCAACATGTAGCTATATGAAAATAAAGTATATAGATGTATGTCATGCACAAGAAAACTCATTAAAATCACACTGTTTTAGAGACTTCACAAATTTTCAAATAGTTCTCAAGGGAGTTATTGAATGTCTAAGAGAAATCGAGTTATGGATTTTGAAAGAAGGAGGTAACTTACATATAACCAAATCTGTTCACCTATTTGTACAGATGAGGAAGCAATTTCATGGGAAAATACTTTGCTAAGATGGAGTTATGGCTCTTACCTGGAAACTTTAGGCTAATTGTGTCCAGGGACCAGCAGGCAGTAAAAAAAATAACCATCTTGTCAGAGATAATTGATCCTGATCAGCAGTAGGATATAGATTGCTGACACACCATGGGAATAGGAGGGGTATCTGCGGAATTCAGACGACCTATTTGGGTGCCTCTTGGTTTCTTCTTGCCTACTTGTGACTGATAATGGACATGAGCAATACTTGGCCTGCGAAGGGTATAATCATCAGAAGCTCAGATTCCTCAGGAATGAGGTTTAATTTATCAAGGAGCTGAATAAGAGGGGGGAATTTAGAATGGATACTTGAGGAAGGAGAAAATGAGTACCAGTTAGAGCCTGAGATGGACTATAGCAATAAGGACTATAATTCATCTGGCTAACCTCCATCTTCTAAGTGTTCTTTCACGAACAGTGGCCCCCCAAATCCTATTTTTTTTTTTTTTTTTGCAGAAGATATTTTTGCAGAAGATTCATGTAGCTCTAGGGGTAAACTGTAACAATTTCAGAAATGCCCTGCTCTGTTTCCACTTTAAGAAAGGCTTCAATAGCCTTAGGTTAGCTGACAGCCCTGATGTTTTAACTCCTCCATGGTCCACCTCTGCTTTTGAGATGAAATCACTCTTTTTTGGAGTGCTCTCCAAGTAATGACTAAGCAAAGGGTGGTAACAACAGCATAGCCACTTCCATTCAATGCAGTTCCAGACCTTTTTTGGGCTATGAGGTTTGCATGTTGGTTTGAGGCTCTTCTTGCCTGCTTCTGCTTATTTTAATCACACATGCTACTTCTCAACAAAACTTTTGTGTTCCCAGCTTTGTTTCAATATCTCCTTCCTGCCAAAGTAGCTGAGGCCAGGTCTCTCTTTACTCTCTTTTCTAGTCATCTGTAACTGGTTGAATAAATTAGGTATGGATCTACTTGGTAGAACTAATGTCCACAGAGCACCCTTTGACAATTTCTAGAGTAGATGTTCTCTCTCACAGCTTCTTTTCATTCTAATGTTTTTAAGGATTTATCTAGAACTAACGTCCTAGAGCCAAGGGTAGAAGGTGTAGGAGATCTCAGACCACATCATCCTACTCTCCTGGCTCAACTACCACAGGAGGAATAATTTATATTCTTTTGGCTTCTCTTGCTTAAAGTTACTATGATAGGAGACTCCAGATTAAATGAGGGAAAAGCCATATGTAGTAAGACAGTAGCCCTGAAATCAAACCAGAATCAATAATAGAAATTTTAATCAACTACTATTAAAGCAGTGTATAAAGGGGAAAAAACTGTGAGATTAAGTCAGATAATAAGGTGGACAGGGTTTAGTTCCCAAAAGGTCATCCATGCTTTGCTGCAATGGCTTCTCTGCCCAAAAGGGGTGAATTGGGCACATGGAGGAGCTAATTAGAAAGCCATTTCATTAAACCAGGGAATAGAGTATGGGTGCCTGATGAAAGAGAGTAGCAGTGAGAATAAGGAGAAAGGGTGGGATATGAGAAATGCTTAAGAGGTTAATCGGAAAAATTAATGGCCAACCAAATAGCAACTGGATGTGGTGGGAGTGAACACAGCGTGAATGAGAGACAAGAATATATCCCAGGTTCAGGTGTGGGATGTGAAAGAAGAGAAGGCTGACTGAGCAGTAATTAAGTTGGGTTTTCAGCCTGTTAATTTTGAGGGGCCCCTATTACATCTTGGTGAAGATAGCCATGGATTGAGTGGAAAACAGCTAGGTTCTTGTAGGATCTGGCCCTCCAGAACAACTGGTTCTGTGGTATTCTTTGGTTCACTCCTGACTGTTATCTCTGTGGGCCTTTACCCCACAATTGGATTGGCATTGACACTCGGTATATATATATATATATATATGTGTATTCCCATGATTTGGAACACATTTCCCAGCTTTTATTAGGGGCACCACAAAATCTGATGAAATGAAGCAGTTCACAGATGGGGGGGTGGAAGGAGGAATAAATGTACTTCATTTATAAGGAGGCCCAAAAGCTTTCTTAGAATTAAGGCCAATTCTCTGTGCATTTTAATTTAATGATCCATTCCAAATGTTGGTACATGGACAGATGCCCCTCAATTAGATGTGCTCATATGTGCTTTTTGAATTGAACTAGACTTTGCAGACAACTTTTAAAAAGTTGGGTTTTTTATCTCATTGATAGAATGTGTATTTAAAGGTTTTCTAATTTGCCCTTTTATCTATTTTCAGGATCTCGTGAACAGCACTGCTGATCATTGTTTACCCAACTTCCTATTGTGTAATTCTGTTGGGGAATATCACCACAAAGAATAGTCTATTTCACTGGGTAACTATAGTTTTTAGAAAGGTTTCCTTAGGTTGAACCAAGATTGCCACGCCTGCCATGTTTAATGGTTGTTCCCATTTCTTCCCTCTTACATATACCCTTGTGTTTCATGTTAGAAGTCAGTCCACCTTTACCCTTGAGTCATCTGCTATCAAAGCCAAATATCCTTCATTTCTTCATGATTGTTTTTGTTAATTGACCTCCAGTTCTCAATACCTTTGTCTTCAAGTTAGCCAGTCTTTATTGTTTTAATGCCTAAATGTTCCTAGTTTTAATCATAAATCACCTTCTTTAATTTTTTGATCAACTATATTGAGATATATTTTACATAAAAGTTCCCTATTTAAATGCATATTACAATGAGTTCTGACAAATATACACACCCATGCAAGCACAACCATAATCAAAATACAGAATATTTCCATCATTCCAAAGGGTTCCCTAGGGCCCCTCTGCAGTTACGTGTAACCTGCAGCTGAGGTAATGACTAATCTGTGTTCTATTCCTGTAAGTTAGTTTCACCTATTTTTGAACTTCATATAAAAGGAATCATTCATTACATACCCTTTTGTGCTTTGCTTTTGTTCAACATGTTTCTCAGATTCAGGTGTAACAGCTACCAATGGTTCTTTCCTTTTTATTTCTGAGTAGTATTTCATTGAACTGTAGTTCAACTTGTAAATAATTCATCTATTAGTGGATATTTGCAGATATATACAGGTGGTTTCTACTTTGAGGTTATTATGAGTAGAGCTGCTATGAACATTTATGTACAAGATTTGGTGGAACATATGCTTCATTTCTCTATTTACTTAAACATCTAGGACTAAAACCACAGGGTCATCCTCTGACTTTTCAAATATAGGAATGGGGCCATTAAATTATACCTTTCCTAACTATAAGACAATCTTTCTCCCTATAAGAGATTTATAAAACAACTTCCATAGACACATGGTAGGAGTGCTCCTATAAACAATTTATTCTCTAAAAGCACCCAATTTTGAAATCAGACAGACCTGGATGTGAGGCTCAGCTCTGCCACTGATTAGGTGTGATATTGGGCAAGTTACTTAATTTCTCTAAACGTCAGTTCTTCCATCTATAAAATGGAGAGAACAGAAATATCTGCCTCATACTTTGTCGTGAGCACCTAGTGAGATTTGAAAAAAAAAATAAATGGAAAGCATTTATCCCAATGCCCAACATAGTAAATGCTAAACAGTTAAATATATACAATAAAACAAGACTCAGAGAATGTCTTACAAAATGGGTTGTCTACAGAACAATGTGTGAGACACGGAGGTTGTCCTCAACACTTAAGAATGCTATGGAGTATTAAAAACATTGTTTTTAATAGCACCATAGTTTGGGTGCCTAACTCTTGTTTTCAGCTCAGGTCATGATCTCAGGGTCCATCCACACTTAACCACAGAGTCTGCTTGAGATTCTCTTTCTCTTTCTCCCTCTTCCTCTGCCCCTCCCCACATGCACATATGCTCTTCCTTTCTCTCTTTGTCTAAAATAAATAAATAAATCTTTAAAGGTTAAAACATCATTTGTAAAAAAAAATCTTTTTTCTAAGGCAAGGAGGGGGCATAGTAGCATTTATGCAATGAAACATACATGTTTACCTACAAATTAAGGCTTTCTTCTCCCCCAGGAAACATTACTCCACTGGAAGTTTCCTATTCGAGTCCTAATAAAATATCTCACATTACAGAGCACTTTCTCAATTACTGTAGCTTGAACAAAGCACCACACATTAGCCTGAAAGGACCTCAATCAATACTAGTTTGGATGGCTTAAAGAGGTCACTGGCAGAATCAGCTTAAAAAAAAAAAAAAGACAGGGGAATTTAACACAATTTAGCAATTATTCCTGGGGCTCTTACTCATAATTGGAAGCTTAGATGCTATTGTAAACAAGCCTCTTAAAGATGCCTTTTAAAAAGAAATAGAGTAAGTAGTTACATTGTAGAGGTCAGAAATACACGCCATGAGGAAGAACAGAGAAACACAGACAACAGAAAAGCATATTACAGGAGTGGTCACTGCAAGCAAGTGACATCATCACACAGGGGTTTGAAATCTCTGTCCTTTAGGTAACTTTGATGAAAGGAAATACTAAGTGCCCCGAAGAACTGGGTTAAATGACACAAAAACAGTGGACTTGCAGAAGGATGAGAAGAAGTTGATGTTCATCTGAATGATAAAAAAAAACCCAAAAAACCTGTAAATTAATTTATTCAAATCACTTAGGCCGATGTTTGACACCTTTTTGGATTATCAACATTGAGAAAACAGAAGATCGACTTATATTTGGGCCTGCACGCTCTTGCTGACCCTACTCTAGTGGAAGTAAATGTATGAAAACTTCAGTAGGTACAAGCCTATGAATTAGAGACCACTGAGCCTTTTTTCAAAGAGATGGGAGCTGTCTCTCCGCAGGCTAGGACTTTGATCATATGGAACCCATTGCCAGTTGAAGTGAGCAATGCCAGACAGTGTGTTTTCTAGTTTAAAGAAAGTAACCATTTTGCTAGCAGCAGGGGAGTGGGAAATTACCCATGAACAATGCTGTATTTTTGCAGCCTAGGGCAGAAGTATTGAATAAAGTGGGGATTAAATTACCAGCAGCACTACTCCTTCAAGGCTTCAGAAATTATTTCAGCACTTTGATAATATATTCAAAATGTAAACTGCTGCAAATATCAAAGGTGTCTCCCACACCCTGCTGCTGCTGCTGCTGTGTGTGTCTGTATGTGTGTGTGTGTATTTGTATATATGTTTGCATAGGTATTCATACACATGTAGTTTTGACCATAGTCTTTAAGATTACAAAAACATAAAGAGCACATTTTTAGCATAATTTAAGGCCCTTTACACCATAACTTAGAATCATAAGCTGAAACTTCTGCCCAGATAAGAGAATTTTTAAAGTAATAAAATACCCCAAACTAGTAAGTGTCTCCCAGTCAAGAGAATAACAGGGCCAGACACTGTTAGGTGACTGACCTATGTTATCACAATTTAGAAGATTCTTAGATGTCATCCTTAAAATCATTAGGTATTTTTCTCCTTGAATTAGAGACAAAGGACACTGATCTTAGGAAAGTGACTTAGTTAAGGTCACACAGTTGTGGGGATGGAATCAAAATTCCTCTCCCTATGTATCTAAAACCCTGTATTCTTTCAATAGAATTAAGTTGAGAAACAGTGTGAGAATGAGACACTGTCTCATGACACTTTATTCTAGAGGCTAGAGAAGTTCTGAGCACATAGTAAGTGGTCGATAAATATTCTTGATTAATATTTATTCAGTGAAGGAATAGCTGGCATTGCCTCTCCAAATGTATATATTTCCTCTCTTTCTATATCTCAAGGACATTCCTCTCTCATTAACTAGGATACACATACCACACACCAGACGGTTTGACTTTTTTAAAAAATTGATTGGTTGGGCTGCTTCTTTAAACAGTCATACTCAATGAAGTGTCCCCTACCTGTAGAGACAATTTGATAATGCAGGCAGTCCAATTTAAAGGAAGATACATCTCCTAAGGAACTGTATAAAAATTAAATACACCTTAGTGTTTGTTTCAAATAAATGCAGGTCAATAATGGCTATAATTTCTGCTGGATAAATGTAAAATAACCTAAGAGCAGAAAAACTCTTAGAGATCAGCTGTCAACAGCCTTCTATTGGATTACAGTAATAGCTTCCTTTCTGGTCTTGCTAAGTCCACATTGACCCCTCCAGTTCTCTCTTGTGGCTGTAGTCAAAGTGATATTCTTAAAAATGTACATAAGTTAATTTCAGTTTCCTGCTTGGGACATCAGTGGCATTTCATTTCTCTTACAATAAAATTCTTTTTTTAGCTTCCAGGCTTCAAACGTCAAAGGAGGTGGGTGCCAGACCACGTTCCCTGTGTTCCAGCCATGATCATCGGCATGCACATCCAAAAGCCCATGGGTGGACTCTAGCATCTTTGCACATGCTGTCCCTTCCTCTTTGAGGATATCTCGTACTTCTACCTCATTAATCTTATTTGCCCTTCATATTTCAACTACAGGATCATGCTCTCAAAATAAGATTTCTCTGAACCCCTGTAGAAAAGTAGGCTTCTGTGGTTTGCAGGCTCATAGACTCCTGTTCCTTCACTTGAGTCTCCTTATCTCAGTTTGTTTTTCTAAATCCACTTTCATGAGCAAGGCCCTAGTGTCAGTCTCCCCTACCAGATGGTTGTTTTCAGAAAGATAGAGACTGGTTCTGTTCTAATTTATCTTTTTATCCCCAGCTCAGGACTCACCACATAGTAGGTGCTCAATAAATATTTAAGCTAATCAGTTGGTGACAGTTCCCAACCTTGTTTTCATCGCAATGTACCTTGTTGGAACTCTTTGGGGGAAACAACCTGCAGTTGCCCCATTAGGACTTTGAACCAAAACAGTGCTCGTATACTAAATGGAACCTAAACAATAATTGAACTCCAGTGGAGAATGAGCACCAAGTGGAAATCTGGGTTAAGCTGTATCAGATTGGTTATTGACCCAGAGCTGCAAAAAGGTCCCCAACAATAGAATTAGTTGAAATTTTAGATGCAGAAGAAAGCCACAGAAAAGCCATGTCAAAAGTCAAATTCTACAGCAAACGATAAAATGATGATGATGATGATGATGATGATGATGATAACCAATGAATAAATAGGCTACCGCCATTATCAGCAGCAGCTGCACTAAACACCATGTTTCCTCATCATGTAGTTTAAAGGTCTCCAATCTGAGAAAGTTAAAAATAGGTCAGGAATCACCATTCAGGATGAGCTGGGACCTTAGATTAATTACTAAAAACACAAGTAGTCTGTGTGATGTGAAGTCGCAACCATTATTTTTGTAGGGTGGCTGTGTGATAAAAACACCAGACATTAACACAGTTTGTTGGACTTTTCAAGACCTGGTTTTAAATCCTGTCTCTGCTCTTTACCTGTAACCTTGGACAAGTTCCTTAATATTTTTGACCCTCAATTTCATTATCTGGAAAGTGGGGTTAGTAACAGTTCTGACTTTTTAAGGTCATTTAGAGAATTAAATGAAGACATTCTTGCCAAGTGCCTGCTATGAGCCTAACCCATGATAAAGGGCTCACTAAATGGTAATTGGTATTACTAAAAAGCAATTTTG
Organism: Spilogale gracilis; assembly: GCA_004023965.1. NCBI lineage: Eukaryota > Metazoa > Chordata > Mammalia > Carnivora > Mephitidae > Spilogale > Spilogale gracilis. Next base: position 93,481 of record PITA01004532.1, read on the forward strand.
GGAAGATGCCATCTTACAATAGATCTTAGAAAAAGGAAGACATAACAGATGCCAAAATGGTTAGAAATAAAGAAGACCAACGTGTAGCATTGGGTAAACTCTTTCAACTTTTCCTTTCTGTGTTTTGGGGGAAAGAATAGCATTCTCTATAACACTGTGTTATACGGAAATACAAATTAAGAATGATTGGCCCATCTCAGCATTTTTCAAAGAGTAGTTCAGGGACCTCTAGCCCTTTAAGGTGAACTTGCAAAAAAAAAAAAAAGCCATGGTCAAAAAGGAAAAAATGTTTTCAGATAATATTAAAAGGCTCTGAGCAATCTCACAACAAAATTTCCTATCACACTCTGCTTAAATTACTTGATCACAGTACTTTTTCTTTATCATAATTAGCATGCCAATGAGTACACTTCATGAATTGTTTCTGTATCTCATTCTCTTCCATTTGACAGATGAGGGAATTGGGCCAAAGAGAGGCCAGTTATATGTTTTCTCTAAATGTTATGTTTAAATTAGAAGGAAATAGAGAGCTGTAAATATCCAAACATATTGGAGAATGAGAAAATGTGTATCATGCAAAAACATTACTGATTCACTGGGGTCTTATTATTGTTATTTAATAAAAAATCTACATTTTTAGTTTTTATCTTGAAAGGTTGGGCATGTATATGACATTGAAATGGGAAGCAATGAAGACATATTCCTAACCCAAACTCTCCTTAGAATTTCATCATACAATTTTGTCAAGATTTAGATATGCTAGAATACTGACACAAGGTTAATGTAAAAAAAAAAAAAAGTTCTTTTTCAAGTCAGATGGAATGATACCCATGGGGATTTGGATATCAGAGGGTATGGCAGATTATATTTTCTAAAAATGGTCACAGCAATATTTGCAGTTCTGTATATTTTTCCAGAGATTTGCCACTCCCCACCAATAGTTGGAGACTAGTTCTCTTCCTCTTGAAACTCAGTGGTAGAGGACTACTTTTCCATTCAAGACTATAGCTTCAACTTGTCTTCCTTCCAAGGTTCATGCTATGGTTGCCATATTGTGAGGAAGCACAGGCCACATGAAGAGGTGACATGCATATGTTCCAACTAATTGTATAGATGGTGTCATAAATAGATAAAGTCTCAGTCCACAGTCAGTACTATGATTTAGTGCTAGATACAACATGTGACTTTTCTAAACTAATAGATATCATACAGACATTATATCAGCTAGAAATGTAAGTGACAAAGCTTTTTTAGGTTGATTCTAGCCCTAACCTCAAGGTTCTGATAATGTTGAGTAGAAATGACACATGCCACTTGTGAGCTACCATAGTTTGAGAATACATATTGATGAGTATGATGATGAATGGTTGTTCTAAATCCTTGACTTGAATGAAGTAACCATAGCAGGTGCAACAGGGAATAATTTGAAAAGGAAGAGAAGGAAATCAACTTTTAATTTATGCCTACTATGTTCCTTTGGAAATACTCACAATTTATTAACCCACTCAAATTATATAAATCCTACTTCCTTCACGTCAGGCATGCTTTTAAGTGTATTTTATTTAACTATCACAATTTTATGGGTATATCACATTATCTCTGTTTTCACATAACAAATTTTATATGTGTGCCTTTCATTTGCCAGTGCTGCTATAAATTCAGTGTCTAGTATTTGCAGGGAGGGAACTCAGGTTTCTTCATAAAATGGTATATTTCTTTAAAAATTCCCATTCTTTTGGCAATGATCGTCATGTACTCTACTCAGATGTGTCTTTTTAATGTGCACCCCACAGTAGTCACTGTGTTTCCAGAGAAGACTTGGTATTTCTGTTCTTTGAATCCCCCCAAACATGTGCTGTTTCAAAATGAGAGATGTTGGTCATAGGGTCCAGTGAGGGTTCGTACTTCTGTATCAGCACCTGGCATCTGCAAACATAAGTGACAGCAAATTGAAGGAGAGATCCAAGTCACAGCCACATTTCACACATAAATGACTCCACTGAATAGTTCTTTGGACCTGATTTACCTTGATCTCAAGATATAGCCTCATCTTTTCCTCTGGATTATGTTCCATATGCTTATTATGATTTTCTCTCTTTCAGATTCGGCAGTCCAACAATAGACATTCTCTTTCCAATGCCATTACCCTCTCTGTTTTATTCAATTCATTCACTTAACCATTTATGAAATGCATCCTATGTCTTGGTATGTTGATAGAAGAGAGAATACCTCTTAACCTGTGGGCATCATTCCCTGAAGTATATGCTCTCCTAACTCTCTCCAGTTTCAGCGTGGTGCTAAGACAGATTGTGTTTCTTCCCTGAGTCAACTCAACACCCAATGAACTAAATGAAAAATACCCTGCAACATTTTAGAACAGAAAATATGAAACTTAAGTCATTTTTCATGTCAAACTGCCTTTTATCAGCTGTGATTCTTGAAACACAGTGACTACTATGGTGTGCACATTAATGTTACTTTTAACATCATCAGTCTCAAATTCTCCTATGGTGTGCACATTAATGTTACTTTTAACATCATCAGTCTCAAATTCTCCATATATAAACCTGGGGTGATAACTTTTCTCATAAAGATGATGGAAGAATTAGATGAGACCATCCATGCAATGGGTATAATTTAGTTCCTAGTGTATGTCAAGCACTCATATCAGCTCAGGATGATGTGCCTGCCCTTCATGTGCAACTTCCCCCTGGGTACTCAGTATCCCAAGGTGAGTCTTGAGTCAGACATTGCTTTCTCCCATTTTTCACCCTCTTCTGAGGGATCATTTTTAAGCTTGGCTTTAGGTCTTCAAGTTTTGCTTGACAATATATATCCTTTTTTCGTGTCAGTTTCAATTTTGTTCTCCTCAGCTTTCCATGCCATTCCACAGGAGACAGATACTACAGGGTCAGTGACCTATAAATGAGGGTGGCTCAGGAGCTGGCACCTGCTCAAATGTGGGCATATCTGAACTGGTGCAAAGGGAGGTTAGATGAAACAGCGAGGGAAGAGGGCTAAAGTGCTCTTGGTATTGGGTATAGATAATATAGGGTCTAAGGTCAAGGAATCTGAAGGCTGTGAACACTACTATTTGTCTCCATTCAAATTCCACCTCTGCTGGTTACTGTTCTATTACCTTTGGCAAGCTATGCAACCTCTCTAGGCCTTGGTCTCTCCTTGTAAAAAAACAGGTATAAGAATCACACCATCCACTTGAGAATATTGTGTAGGTTGAGTTAATGCCTGCAAAGTGCTTAGCACAGTGCCTGGCACATCCCAAGCACTTTCACTGTTCATGCGTATTTGAGGCCCTGCCATACCACATTGGGTCCTTAACCAGTCCCACAGAGGTGCATTTGGTGCCAAGAGCAGAGATCTATTCAGCTGTGGATTCAGCTGTGGCCATCTGGCAGGCAGTGTCTGGGAGTGCTGGAGAGTGAGGTGGCTTCTGCGTGGGGATCAGCAGCATCTGCTTCTGGGAGAGAAGCTTTCCATGCCCCCTGGCATGTGTTCCTCTCATAAATTCTCCCAGAAATGGGGACGCAGCTGAGCCCCACCATTTGTGGAAGCAGCCACACTCCCTTTGTCTCTGCTTTATCTGTTTGGAGCTAGGGCCACAGCACCACTTGGCTTGACATGTGGCTGCTGGCTTGTAATGGCTTTCCCAGCAGCGTCCCTGCAGGCATCACTGTCATAGTTCCTAGAGGAGAAAGGAGCCTACTGCTAAAAGATAGCCACAGAGAAAGGAATGCTATTTAAACAGGTGTAGGTAATTCAATTTGCCTATCTAAAAACATTCAATGACTCCTGTGGTACACAGAATGGCTTACCAATGTGTCCATGCCTTAATCCTTGGAAACTATGAATACGTTACCTTAATAGCACAAGGGACTTGGTCGATATAATTAAGATTACTTTGAATTTTGAAACCATGAGGTAACCTGGATTATCCAGGTGACTCTATTCTAATTACATAAGTCTTTTAAAAAATGGAGAACTTTCACTAGCTGGAGCTAGAGGTTTGTAGCAGAAGGAAAAGTCCAGGTGATTCAAAGCATGAGAGGAACTTGGCCCCTCATGCTGGAAATGGTTGCTTGGAAAGCAAGGGGAAAAATGCAGTATCATCAAGGATCAAAGATAAGCCCCTTGCCAACAATACCAAGGAAATAGATATTTTAGTTCTACAACCTCAAAGACTTTGATTCAGCCAACAACCTGAATGAACTTGAGGACAGATCATTCTCTGGCACCAGCAGGTAAGAACCCCGCCCAGGTGACACTGCTTTGTTCTCTCTCTCACTCACTCTATCTCAAATAAATAAAATCTTAAAAAACAAACAAACAAAAAACCCAAAAACCTAAGCAGAAGACCAAACCAAGTTCAGCTGGACTCACAAATGACAAAACTGTGGAATTATAAATCTGAGTTATTCTAAATTGCGAAAATTGTGGTAATTTGGTATAGTACCAGTGGAAACAAATGCAATTAAAAAAAAATAAATTCCACATTCTTTAAGATGGTTTTAAGAAGACCTGTCCTGGTCTAGCTCTGATTTTCTCTATTGCCTCATTCCATACTATTCCTTGCAATGTCAAACTTCTCCCCAAATCACCACCTCTGCCATTCTCTAGCCCTGATTTTTAATGAGGACATTCTTGAAGTTCCTCTCTGGACAGGACACTGTCCTCTCCCCATGCATTGCAAAACTTTCAGTATCCTTGACTCCTTGGTTCCTAAATACCAGTGGTGTTGCCCAGTTATTGTGATGACAACAAAAACAACGACGACGAGAACAACAAAATCTCCTGGGAACACTCAGTTTGAGCATCACTGTAAGCAATTCATAGCTATTTTCCATGAGTATATTTTGAACAACTACTAAACTCCAGGAACTCTTGTAATATTGGATAATCTGAGTGAACAAAACAGAGCTCCTGCCTTGAAGGGAGTTACACTGTGGTAGACTTAAAAATATATGTATATGCAGAGAAACTGATGAGCATTTTTAGCAGTTTAAACGCTATAGAGTTAGAACAGGATGATACAATGGGGAGCAAAATTGGTGTAGCATGTGTTTTTTCTGGAGGGATCAGAAAAGGTCTCTTCTTTTCTGATCTGAAATAGCTACCTCAAGGTTAAGAGAAAGAAAATCCCAAGTAGAAGCATAAGCAAGTTCAGAGCCCTTGGAGGCAGGGAGAGCTTCATGTCTATGAAGGCCAGGAAGATCCGTGAAGCTGGAACACAGTGAACAATAAGGAGACAGGAGCATAAAGAGCTGTGGGAAGCAGGTTGGGGCCAGATCATGCATGGCATTGCAGACTATGGCGGGAAATTTATATTTCATTCTGGTTTCAGTGGCAATCTACCAGGAAGTTGTGTGTTTTTTTTCCCAGAAATTTTTTTTAATGCACAATATCAAATGTAAGTAGATAAATTGTATGTTATCCAGTATTAATGTAGTGAATCACCTGCTTTCCCAGTCCAGTCTTTTTTTTTGAAGATTTTATTTATTTATTTGTCAGAGAGAGAGAGAGAGAGACTGAGAGAGAGAGAGAGAGAGAGAGCGAACAAGCCGGATGGGCAGAGGGAGCAGAATAGGGAGCAGGAGTAGCAGCAGGCTTCCAGCTGAGCAAGGAGCCTGGTGTGGGACATGACCTGAGCCAAAATCAAAAGTTGGATCCTTAACCAACTGAGCCACCCAGGTGCCCCTCCTGTTTTAAAATGTTCCAAATACAACTACTTTTTAGATGTGACAGTAATGCCATTATTAAACCTTTCCTGAACAAAACTTGTGTCATGCCATAAACTCTACTACAGGGATTTAAGCAGGGGAATAAAGTAATGTGGAGGTGAGGAGGAAGGCAAGAGGCTGTGCGGTCCTGGAAGTCAGGAATGATCACCGGCAGGCCAGGGTGTTAGCACTGGGTGGTGATGGCTCAGGTGTGGGCTGAGAAGGAGGTGGAATTGAGGATGACTCCTGTGGTTTCTGGTCTGAGTGACGAGGAGATCATGGGGACATCCATAGACCAGGAAGGGTAGTTTGGGGATGGACATCAATAATCCTAAAAGCCCTAGCAACACAGGCATCTCTCCATGTGTCATGCACATGCTTGCCTGCAACCCCCACTCCCACTTTCACGTCGTCACTTCAATTCACCTGGGCAATCTATTCCAAGCTCCCATGCCTTCTCTTCCTTTGAGTCCTTCTAGATTCTCCCATCTAATACCTGATGCTATTCAGTCTATATCTCATTTTTTTAAAAGAATTTGATGAAATGCATGGGGTTAAAAATCTTAAGTAATGGTGAAAGGTTTGCTACAGAAACCAACGTTGTCCCCATTCTGGCTCTGCTGTGCATTAGCTCTCTGACCACTCCCACTTGATGAGCATTTCTTCTCAGCTACAAAATGAGACCATTTCTAGCCACCTTATGGGGCGGGGGAGGGACTGGAGAAAACAAGATCAAATTAATACAAGGCTTTTTCACACCTATTTGGCCCTGGTCAGAGATGACACACCACAGCTGTCATTGTCATAGCTCTCACTGTTGTTACTTCACACTCTCACTGAAGAGGGGAGAGTGGCTTTCCGCTGGGATGTGCTACTTCTCCTGGGCTCCAAAGGCAAAACAGCAGACTCTGCAATCACTGTGAGGATGTACTTAGGGAAACAAACCACCAAGATCTATACACCATGAAGGGCTCTTTCAAGACATTGGGTGGAAGGCTTGAACTTGATCCACTTCAGGTCTGAATTAACAAAGAACTGCCATTACTTGAAGCTATAGACTTTCATATTAGCCTAATTTATGTAAACAACCTGTCTCTCCTACTCCCTGACACAAATATGCCTACCTCCCACCCCAACACAATTGGCAGTATGGAGCTGTGTTTGATCTATCTACACAGTCATGAAGGCTTTGGTTGGCTATTATTTAAGAGTTCAAGAGAAATCTCAGAATTTTCCAATGCAGACATTTTTATCAAGGCCACCCATAAATCCTAATTAGGCAGCTGGTAGCAGGCTGCTAGAAGAAGCACGATTTCTGTTTGTTCCAGTGTCTCATTAATGACATGCCTTCACAATGGGTTACAGATGGAAGTGATGTCTCCAAACAGGATTGTTAGCAGATGGGTGGAGAGTGGGGTCACAGGTTACTCTTTGCTCTGCTGCAAAGTTATGCAAAGGCAGGAGGCTGGGGACCAACCTAAGACTGGAATTTGGGACACACAGACCACAGATCACTTCCCTTCTCTCAACACTGATTTCTGACTGAGACCTGATTCTGAATCCAGCCTTTAATACTGACTATTTCAGAACCTTAGCAATGCCTCTGAACCTCTCCAACATTTCAGGATTTTCTCTTATGGAAAAAGTGAGGAGGACATTGTATCTCAGGTGCTATTTTTGTAAAGATTAAGCAACAAAAGGTGAAGCACTTAGCACAGTATCTCAAACACCATTTTGTAAATAAAAGCAAATTCTCACTATTTTTCCTTTCCCATTCCTGCCTTTCTTTGCCTATAAGCAAAGGAGCCTGGTTCCAACAGAATATTATTTCACAAGAGAACCCTGCAGTATGAACAAATGAAGTCACACACACACACACACCTTTCTGAAACAAACTTTGCTATTTTGTAATTTAAAAGTTGGTCTAGAACACTAACTTCTTAGAGACACAGACTTAAACTGTCAGATGAGTACCCATGAGACAATGTGGAAGTTAAAAATCAAAGACGGAGGCAGTGAAAAAAGATAGTAAACCATATCCTAAACTGAACACCAACTTGAAAAGAACATTCCACTAGAGCCCTTTAAACTCGTACTAGACAAATACATGACTCCTGCTTTCCTGGGATAGTCCTATCATCCTTTCACAGTTTGTGAAGGAGGAAGTGAAGATGCCAAGAGCCTGAAGTCATGCAGATCAAATGCGAAGAGTGGGCTTGGGATCCAGGTATGACATATCCAAGTCAACAAGTGGTTTTTCATTATACAGAGCTGGCTCCCTTTTAATGATGTGCTATTTTGTATTAATTACCAGGGCTTCCTTGGTCTGAGTCTTTTATGTTATTAATTAATTGGCTAATAACTAATTCCATGAACTTTTGAGTTCCAGCTATGAGTTAGATGCTTCCATGCCCTTCAAAGAGCTCCCAGCGAAGGGGAGTGGTATGAACAAATGGACTGAAATTGAGCCTGGGAGATGAGATGACCTAATTGTGTCTGTGTGTGGGACTCTGGGGTGGTTTTAGAAAGAGGTTATGCTTTTACTGCATTCAGAGAGATGAACTGCCAACCAATGAGCAGCAGAAGAAATAGACTTCTTTTTTTCCCATAGAAAGAATCAGACCTGGGAAAGGAAAGTTCTACACAACATTATCCATCTTTTTTTTTTTTTTCTTTTTCTTTTTACACTGGAACTTTTTGGTATTGAGAGTATTATTTTCCTTAACAAAATATCTGTACATTTCATAATGAAAGCTTAGAGAAAGAAAAGAAACATTTTCTTAATTCAATTTCCTAGCAATAGTTATTGTATTTTAGTGATTTTTCTGTCTACAGTTCTCTTTCTGCATACGTGTAACACATACATGTTATCTACAGTATGCAAAATTAGATTCATCCACTATCTAACTTTACCACGATTCTTTTTTATAGGTCTTTATTCATCAGTATTTAATCTGCAAAACCATGCTTTCAGATGTCCTCATTATAATAACTGCCATAGTTAATTCACAGTCCTCGTTGTGGACTGAACAGTATGTACTTAGTCCCTAGTGAAGCTATATTTCCATGAGGTAAAGACCTCACTGCCATCTACCCCTTTACCGTCGCATCCCCAGCACCTCACTCAAGGCCTTGCATATCTGAGCCATGCAATGACTGCTAACTGACTGTAGTTGGACAGTAACACGATTTCATTTTTGCTTATATTCATACACATGCATATATATAGCCACAGTCCTACAGTGAATATTTTTCAACTCAAATCTTAGTTTGTTTTTTCTTTTTTTTTTTTGCTTAAAGTTAATTTATTAGAAGTGGATTTTTTGGATCAAAGGCTAAGGTAAACTTGCAATCCTTTGCTACATGTTGCCAAATCTGCATTCCACTGAGGCTGTAAACATTTTTTACTCCTACCACTAATGTATGACAAAGTCCTTTCCCTGTACTCCTGCCAATAGTGAGTATTATTTATTTTTTAATCCTTGCTAATTAGAGAAGTAGGAAATGGTATCTTATTTCATTAATGAGTAGTAAGGCTGAACATTTGCTTATGGGTTTATAGTCATTTGTAGCTCTTCAGTGAATTCTGTTCCTTTTTTACATGACTTTGAGTCCTGGGTTATGAATATTAATATGAACAGAACTGTGTCTGATATATAGTTATGTTTTATATAAAATATATATTTTATCATATGTATATTTATGTGTATGTCTCTGCGTGGAGTTATGTCAGTTTGTAGACACATGTTAGCGATTGAGAAAAACCAAGTTTGTGAATCATTGTGTGTAGGTATAAGTTTTAAATAAGGATATAGTGAAATAATGCATGCGAGTACAATAACCCTCAAAATATCTATTTTCAGTTGTGAGAGAGAAATGATAGATAGGGCGGGAGGCAATTGATTGCAATTAAGAGCATATACTCTGGATCTAGACTTCATGGTTTCAAATCCTGACCCCTCTACTTAGTTATAAGGCATTGGTAAATAAGCCAATTTCAGTAAATCTGTTACTTGGTCTAGGGAAAAGGTGTGGATTATGCCATCGACTTTATACTGGTGCAATGAGGATCAAAGTTTTTAGTAACTATAAATACACAGAATTGCTGACATATAATAAGTGTTCAATTTTAGCTAGTTTGAAAAGGAAACAAACAGATTAAGCATACGCACGTACCAGAATTACACAAAGGAGGTGCCCAGCTCTGTGTGATGGAGCATATTGTCAATGGAATGGGGATTGAGAGAAAAGTAAGGCTTGGAATAGATGGTCAAGGAAGACACCTCCACAAAGTGGCTGGATGAGGAAAAAGGCAGGCAAACACTGGGCGCAAGAGATGGTCAGATGTAGAAAACGATGTATGTAAATGCCCTGCAGCAGAAGGAAGTAAAACGAGGTCAGGTGAGGGGGGGTAAATGAAATGAGGGGGCAACATTAAATAGAAAAGGTGGCTTGAGGCCAGAGTATTCAGGGTCTTAGGGATCATTATAAAAAAATATTGTAAGTTTATTAGGAAAAGGATAGTATTAATACTTTCAGTAAGAAAGTTCAACTTTCAGGTGAGATACAGAGATGATGCTCCAAACTGAATTTATTATCTATATTTGTAGCAAGATAAAGGACTCCATTTTAACATCAATACCCATGAATGTCTTTCTAGTCCTAATGAAGGTATAATCTTGGTTGTGAACTCTCTTTGCAGAGAAAAGTAGCCACACTGAAAAGCAAGCTGAAAGCCTCCCAAGCCCTCATCTCCTGGGACAGTACTTGTGCTGTGTGCTGCCATTGCTCCCCAGGATTGCAGGCATCTTTTCCACGTTTCCCTCTGGCACTAGGAGTTTGCGCCCTCTCCACAATGTGGCCCAACTTTAATCTCCTTTCTTGGCATAGCTTAGTCATCAGAATGACATCTATGTCATGTTTGTTGTTTTATATCTTTAGAACCCAAAGGCAGCGGCAAAAAGGCTGGGTCACCCTTGAGGTTAATCATAACAGAAAGAAGACAGGACAAAACAAAAACAATGTTTGGGAACAGATGTCTGTTTGAGGAGGCTCAGCCCTAACCAGCTTCCTCTGCTAAACCCCTATTTCATTAAGCTTGGAAAGATGGCTTCTAATTTTTTCTTTAATCTCATTTGCTGTGCTGGCCAGCAAGTGGATAATATAATACTTTCATCTTTATCCCAGGATTTGAGAGAGATATTAATCAGTCTATTTCTTCTTCAATCCTAGAACATCTATGTAACAAAAATGTTAGTTGACATCTACTAGAAGAGTTACCATTCCAATAATACACCCACTAAGGTAATTAAGTAATATTGCTGATGCTTATGTTATATTTAAGAAACCATAAGTGGCCTATGAGATATGTAGGATACATAATTGATTGACTATAATACACATATCATATTAATTTTCACTGGGAATTTAGAGTTAGTTGTAAAATGTTTGAAAATATAACTTAAGGTGATACTGTAAGAACAATGGAAAGAACTCAGACTTTTCACTCAGATCCACTGGGTTTGAACTCTACTTTTGCCATTTGTTAGCTGCAAAGAATCTGAATGTCTCATTCTCCTTTATTCTCTCTCCCTGGTCTCATATAATTTTAAATGAAGTTATTGTCAATACCTTATTTTGGTATTGCTCTATATAAATATTACTGAGTTCATATTACTGACTGGGCATTGTTTACACATTTCTCATTGAAACCTCACAATAATCCCAGGAGGTTGGTTTCATTTTCAAGCAAGGGAACTGATATTAGATGGCTGGCCCAAAGGAATCGTGGTTGAACTTAAGTCTGACAATCTCCAAACTCCAGGAGTCTGCCAATTTAAAGAGCTGACTTAACATATGGCGCAGTCCTCCCACAATGCCTGCAAATTCCCTCTAGCCTTTTCCAGGACCAGAAATTAAACTCTAGCAAACCAGGGTGACTGATTGTAAATCTAGAAGAGATGTCCACTCTCAAATGCCCTCAGAGAACCATGTTTCTTGCAGTTAAACAAGATGGACATCGAACTTAGCTTATACCCTCTTTCGAGGTGTTGTCCACACCTAAGGAACTGTGAGGTCCCATCATGTGTCTTTGAGCTATTTCTAACCATTTCACCTTTGTAGGTCTGTCTCAGCTGTTAAAATTCATACTCATATAATCTCAAGTATGGGTTAATAGCCCCTCACCCCCAATTCTCCACTCAAGAGGATCATTGTCACTGCCATGAGGGTGACTTCTGTAATACAGAGTAGGTATGTCCCCTCTTATAAAGCTGGACTTACTCCACAAGTGATCCCAAACTTAAACACCAAGGTCTGGCATTCTGTACTCTGGGTCTTCCTTCCCTTCCAGGTCTTCCTCCTCCCTAGCACTGTCCCTCTACAGGTACCAAGTGTCATAGTTTCCTGCTCTCTGCTCTACTCACCATATCTGCTGAATCCATATAGATGCAACTTCCCTTTATATCCAAATCCTACCTGAGCTGAAAGGCATGGTCTGTACATTATATGCTCTGCCTTCTACAACTGATCCCAGATTGAAGGACAAATGAAAATGTATCATTTTTCCTCATTACATTTAAGTTGTTAATTATGTACACACATTTTTTTTCTTGATGTTCTATTGCAAAGTCTCTTATGAAGAATGCTTGCCATTTCTCCAGAGATCTCTCATGGTGTTCAGCACCTGATATGAACATGGAACACACACACACACACTCATACACACAGACACAGTAATCCCTAAATGATTGAACCCATGAATGTAAGTTCTTCAAGGGGCAGAGGTCTATTGGAGACTCTCTAGCACAAGGCTTGAACCTTTGACACCTAGGACTTATTTAGCCTGTTAACTGCTAATATTCCTCTGGGGTGACAAATTCCCTTTGGTTCACTGTAATGTCTTTATGTGGGGTTCCATTGATCAGCATATCATGCTACATCGTTCCAGGGATTATGTGATTGGTTCAGAGATGGGTGGGTCATTCAACTAAAGTCAGTGATTGCCAGAGAGACTATGATTCTCATGTCTTAACAGGGAAGTGATGGTAATCCCCCCCCCTTTTTTTTACCATTAGAGGAGACTGTCTCTCATTGTGGATTCAACACAAGAGAAATAGAGCCAAAACATGAGGGAATCCCATTCTGATTATACTATTTGTGCTCAGTCACATCCAAACCTGAATCCAGCCAGTTCTCCCCCTCATGCTTAATTTACTTGAAAAAAATAGAGTTCTCCTCTCTGCTCAAACCAGTTTGAGTCTAGTTTTCTGTCACTTGCCACCAACCAAGTCTTATGCGTTAAGTAGGTATTGGTTAATTTGTTGAAGAGATTCTCAAAGCAGTAAACAACGCTGCCATTGATGGCCCATGGAAGAACCCTTAACAAGGAGCCTTTGATATTGGAGAGAGGATCTGAATACTAATGCTAGTTCTCCAGTGAGGGCAGTGAATCTTGGTTCTGACCTTCAGTAAAAGCTAAACAAACAAGACTCTATGGACTCTTCACACGTTCCTGTCAAACAGCATTAAAAGCACAACACTGCATAGAAATCAATGTACAGATCTTTTACAGTGGAGAACTGCTCATCAGTGATATATTTAGGACACTAGGGGATAAAGGCCAGAATGAGGAGTACAAGGTTAGAGGATATAGTTATTTAAATGATAGAGTTAAGTGACCAATAAGAACTTAGGTGGACCTGTGGCAGTGAAACAGTATCTTTTTCACTCTGTCTTTACTGCTGTATCTCAGCCTCAGTGTCACCATCTATAAAATGGGAACAATAAGCTAATACTTATAAACTTTTAGCAAATCACTTGGCACCCTGGGCTCCTAGTTCAGTGATGCTCAAACTTTGATCATAGCTCATCGCCACTCTGGATATATTCTGAAACACGAGTGTCAGAAAACAATCCCTATTCTTACAGTGCATAATGCATGTTTATATTTTTCATTCCAAATATAATATTCTATTATTAAATATTTTTAAAAAGTATTCAATTATGACTTATTTTTATTTCAAGATGACCATGATCCATTAAACTGATTTCATACCCAGGCGCCTGGGTGGCTCAGTGGGTTGAGCCTTTGCCTTTGGCTCAGGTCATGATCTCAGGGTCCTGGGATCGAGGTCCGCCTAGGGCTCTCTGCTCAGAGAGCTTCCTCCTCTCTCTCTGCCTGCCTCTCTGCCTACTGTGATCTCTCCATGTCAAATAAATAAATAAAATATTAAAAAAACTAATTTCATACCCATCAATGGGTCTTGACCTACAAATTGAAAAACTTGAGATCTGCATATGATACAAAATACACTCAAAGTAAATGCCCATTACATCTAAGCTTTGGCTCAACATCCCTATAAAGTCTCCTACCCTAATGAACAAGGCTGCACCACAACTGACTTTAAGTTATCCTTGGTCTCAGGCTCCCACCAGCGGTCAAAGGAAGAACCTTTTCCATACGCCCTTTTCCCTGGACACACCTCTTCCTCTCACTCTGCTTCTCCAGGTCTTTCTTCTCATCTGTTTAGCTGTATGAGAGGGCTCATCCAAAGTGAAGAAACTGCAAGGCAAAAGAGGCTAAGATTCTCACAGTTTAGTTGGTATAGGAATCTCTCAGGGAGTTCTAAAATATTTAGGATGCTTGGAGATTATATTTCAGTAAATCTTGCAGGGGCTCTAGACTTTGAATGCTTAACAAGCACCCAGGGGTTTTTGATGGAAGGGAAGGGACATGCAATGCTTGGATAGACGCTGCCCCTGGAGAGAACACAAGGCTACCTTGAACTCCATTTGAAGCTGGATATGTGGAATCATGCCATTCATGGCCAGCATCAAAAATGGGAAGATTTCCTTAAAACTGAGGATCGAGTGTGGGGAGGTAGAAGAAGCAGGTTTCCCCTATCTTCAGCATAAAATGAGAATGGGATGGGAGAGACCACACACAGAGCAGTTCCCTGTCTACACACTTGCCCTCTTCCCCTTCAGCCCAGCTGGCTTACTTTGTTAAGCCAAACAGGTGGCTGTCTTTATTAAATGATAAGTGGAGCTGGGGATGTGAAGAGGTGGCTGGGATGGGGGCAGTAAAAGCAATACAGCAGTCTTCAGTCTTGTTATTTTTAAATGTGGGTGTTCCATATGTCGGATCCTAGTGGGCGGAAGCTTCCCTGTACCCAGGGGAACTGTGTTCCGTATTTACACTAGGAGGAGAAGCTTGCTGTTTCTTCATTATTTTTCCAAACTCCTGAAACTCTATTCAAGTGAGACCTGCTGAGCATTTGTTAGAATCGTGTTTAGAGAAATCACTCAAATAGTCAGAGCAGTAACTCAGTCCCTGGAAAACAGAGAAGAGGGAACTCAACTTTCTACTCTTCATCCTCTTACTGGGACTGTCACTCATCTGTGGTTTACTGTGCTATGTCCTTTGGACTGGAGGGTTTCCAAGGTCCGCTCCAACACTAAAGTGTCTAGAAGTCTGTGAGTTACTGGGATAAACACAGTATAGTTCAAAGCAGTTAAGAGATTGAGGAACACCAGAAAGGCGCTGGAAATAAAATTTGGCCAATGAGCCCCAAGGGTACAGGTGTCTGAGTCAGCCTGAGAAATAGCAACAGATGGAAGAAAAGAAAGTTGTAGGAGGGTGGAAAGAAATTCAGCTTGGAAGCAAGACTGAGATAAAAAAAAAAAACAAGTTCTCTAAGCTCTTAGCTGTGTGGCCTCAAGTGAGCCACTAACTACTCCAACTCAGTTTCATTATCTATAATATGGGAATAATACCGTTCTAAGGTGAAAAATGCACATGTTCCTTTGGGCTATGTATCCATTCACATATTCACTCATTGAGCAAAGTTTAGTATTTACTATGACTTGTTTCTGAAATAACATTGTTTGATCCAATGACGGAAAGTAGGTGAGCATGTCTAGCTTAGTAGAATATATGATAAATTATTGCCTGCACTTATATGCAAAATCTTCTTCCTCAGTAGACCTCCTTGTAATATTCCCTCATACATTTCCCTTGTCCTGAATCTCTACAGGTCTTACGGTCTCCTTTACAATAGAATTCTATGGTTTTAGTATTCCTAGTCTTATGCTTCCCTTATTTCCTCCTCCTATATCTCTTTTATTTTCTTCGAAGAACCCTTCCTTTCTGCCATCACTGCAGGCAGTTCTGGTGAGCTTGTCAATCTCAGCACACAAGCCCACTTCACAGAGCTAGGAAAATGAACCAGGCTTTCTAATCGGAGTACTCTGTCTTTCCTGGCCATACCAATTGGTCCAGAGAAGACATCTGACACAGGAAGAGCAAATCATAGACTTGTCTAAGATTTACTATATCAATTCTGGCAAAGAAAACTCTCTTTTCTTTGGAATATTGAGTCATAAAATTTTGGACTTAAGTATGGTATGGTTTTCCTGACACAGAGAGGGATTTAGAACTCAGAAACAGAGATGTCAGGGCCTTTAAAACTTCATTTGTGTACCTGGATCAAATTGTACTTGAAGCCAAAGCTGAGATTTCCCTTTTTGGCTTAACTTTGTTGGAGTTCAGTTTCTCTCACTTGCAAGTCAAAAAGTCCTGAATACTCCATCCTTCAAAATCTTACTCAATTTGTATTTTCTCATATCATATTTGATCTCCTCCTGTGAGGACACCCACAGAATACATTTTCTCCCCCTTCTATTGAGATTTTCCCTTTTATTGACTGGTTTTATGGTTAACTGCATGCATGCCTGTGCCCTCCATCTGTCCAATATTAGATGATCTATTTTCAAGGGAAATCATCTTAAATATTTACCACTAATATTTTTGTAATTAATAATTAGCATATAACAATTATTAGATGCCATAACATGTGCTAAGTGAGATATGTGTGCTCTCTCATTTAACTACTAAAACATGCTATGAGGTGAGTTTTATTACTTCTTTTTCGAAATTAAACAAAAATAAATTCAGGGAAGTGACATAGCCAAATTCTTTCAGCAAGTGAAAAGAAAACAGTTTTACAATCCATGTTTTTTTTACTCAGTAAGTTTTGTCCTTAATTGTGAGAGTGTGTGTGTGTGTGTGTGTGTGTGTGTGCGCGCGCGCGCGTGTGTGTGATTTTTGCCAATATTTCAGTGATTTATATTCCACGCTGTTATCCTAGACTCCCCACCCCCCATCCTCTCCCAGTTTGGAAAGTCTAGGGTACATCTAATGCAATTAAATCAGTGAGTGAAGGATATGAAATTGATAACCAAAGAGGCTAATTGCATGTAGAGGGCAGCCTCTGGGGCATTCATGGCAAAGCATAGAGCTGAACATAGATGGCATTATGACCTTTCTGATCTCACAACTTATTCCATGACAAAAACCTTGCAAGGCTACCAATTTCTGAAAGACAAGCCCATTTAGAGAGGAACAAGCTATGATGGATGTGCAATTCCAGAAAATGCATGATGAAGGATAGAAACATTGCTATGCATGATTTTTTAATAACTACAAAAATCCCATGTACAGGATTTCTGCATGTGAAAATTGATAGCGTTGCCAATGCCGCTCATCTCTTTAAACAAGCAAACTCATCTTCCCTGGTGCTGTTACATCAGTAATAAATTGGCTCCTCAGACAGATCTGCTTGCAGGTTAGAACTGAGATTGAGTAGATAATAACTTTTTGGGTAGCAACGCCTGCCATGGCAAATAATAAAGAAATTCATGACCTGCAAAGAGCAGGGTGATCGTGTTCCAAAAATATATTTCACCTGGTCTCCAAGCAAGTTCATTAGGTATCCAGAAGCTGCAAAAAATATTCAGTACATACAGGAAGTGACTCAAAAAGAATGATCTCAAATGTAGATGAACCAACAGCTATGAAAACATGTAGGTCAACGAGAAGCTTGTTGTTAAGTGCCTTTTAAAAATAAGACACAAGGGCTGGGTATGTGGATGGTAGTATGATTATCTCCACAAGGAGAATTACCCTGGATTTCTCTGGTGACCTTAAGTAGCTTTTGTAAATATCAACCTGGATGCAGATCACTTTGATGAAGCTTTAGGAAGTGGATTCTCTGTGTTGGGTGATCATTTTTCTCCCTTAGAAAAATAATCAGGTGTCAATAGTTAGCTGAGCCAATCAATATTGTGCACACATACATTAAACTAACTGAGGGCGGTGATAGAAAAAAAGTCTTTACAAAAAGTGAAAAGGTATAATGGAAGGAAGTTTCCCTCAGGAGCTGAGGTCTACATCCAAGTTCTGGGTTTAGCATCACTGGCTGTGTGGCCTAGGTCGTGTCTCTTAACTGCTCTGGACTTCAATTATTCTTCCTTTAACATTAGGAAGTTAGGCCAACCAGTGCCCTTCAATCTCTGCAAGATGGTGAAAGAGATCTTGCAAGTCGGGAGGACTCTGAGGACAAGGCAACTGGGGCCATTATGATGACACCCCACTGGACTGAGTTTTATTTTTATTGCTGACCAGGCTATGGGCCTTCACAATGAGTATAAATATAAAAAGTACAACTGCAGATATTACATCTATACAAGAAAAAGAGCTGTATCCCCAAAACTGATAGTTTTTCCACTGAGTGTCCACTTTGAAACCCACCATCAAGCCCTGTCCCATGTCAGTTATTAAAATATTAAGAGAAGGAGGCACATGAGCAACTTCTACCCCATCATGGTGTGATACTGGCATCAGCATTTTTGTTTCTTTGACCTTTTTTCCCCACAGACCTGAGATGGGATGGATAATAGTGAGCCTAAAGCACTGGTGTGGTTTCTCAAGATGCTGCCCTGTCCTCTCCACTTTGTAGGCCCCGTGAAGACAGCTCTCCAATCATCACTGAGTTCACCCCGGTGCCATTCACAGGTCCTGTCTTCTGCCTTTGTTTTATCAGAACCTGGACCCTAGACCCATCTCCTCTTAGCTCCCTGGCCCTCATTTGGACCCCATTATTGTGCAACTCAATCGGAATTCTGTTTTTCTCAGCTGACTTGGGGAATAGTCCAGGATATCTGTTACATCCTTATTGATGAGCCTTTTCTCTCACCTTGCGCTTCCATACTGTAATTCCCTGACCTCTGCATATCGCACACACAGCGGACCAATTTGAATATTGGAACTCTTATCCTATGTACGCAGGATGGGTTTTTAAATGTCTGATGTCCTGCATATAGGGTTTTACACAAGAATAAACATGCTTAAATTGCTAAATTTAATATTTTATTAAATTGGCACATTCTGAACCCAGAGGATTTCTTCTTTGCTAGCTAAAATATGTTGATATTTTAATGAATATGAAGACTCTGGCAAACACACTCTCACAGATACACAGTATCTGTATCCAGAATAGATTTATACTCCCATTATTTTTAAGAGACTTATTAAAAGACTCTTTTAAAAATTATTTTAGTATTTAAAAGACAAAATAAGCATCTTCTGGGTCATTATGCTAAGTGGCTTGAAAAGTATCCTTTGATTTTATTTTATGAAAGACTCAAATGCTCAAGCATTAGACTGTATTTTCCTCCATAGCTATATTGCTGAAATTAAAAAAAAAAAATCAGCAGACACAGCCTTCATGGTAAGTTAATATTTTCCTTTTATCTCCTTAGTTTAGAACACTGGGGTGAGAACGCAACACCAAATGACCTTACTCACCACATACTGAGCAGTATGGCTGGAAGAAGGAAAAACCTAACAAAATGAAACAAGACCTAAAATGGGTAATTAGTGATTCATTTGCTTGATTTTCTTTTAAAATATTTTTTGGGATCAATTTTAATTACAAAAAGAAATTAAAAAAGAAATATACATATAGGTCATGACCTTTAACTCTTTGTTTATGGTTGTAACCTTTTGCCACAGGACAATCTGTTTGCAATCTAATACATGGCCTTCCAAACTACTTGTTTGTATTATATAAATCAATGCATAAATAAACATATAAATAAAAGTACATATAAATTCATATGAATACACATAAATATAAAATGCTTTTATGTGTGCACTGAAACATTAATTTTTGGTCCCTTAGAAATATGCATCCAAATATATCTCATATATTTATGTGAGATATATATAATATATTCTTAAATAATACAATAATATTATATGTATTTACATATTATTATGCAAACATACACAAAATTAAATATCTATATAGATTAATACATACATAACATACATTTGCATATTGATACAGACACCTATAATTTTAATGGAATACAACATATGGCAACAGTAAAAGAAAATATGATGGGAACTATATGGAAAAATACCACAACTTCCTTACTGCTGTATTGTATTCAATGAAAGTTAAGGACTAGCCCAGTAATGATGACCATCTAAGTTGCTTCCAAACAGTAAGACAAATAATGCTGCAATCAGAGCATGAGTAGATAATTTAGCAGTTTACTTCATATATATGAAATTGAAATCCAGTCAAATTACCTCATGTGATAAGTAGAGGAGTTAAATTCAGTATACACCCTTTGAGGAATCAAATAAGAGCAGACCAATCAGGTCTCAGAAACTATAGGGACTCTCCCCTAGGACAATTCTGGAGTGAAAGATGCTTGCAGGAGCTCAGGACCTAGAAGGTCTAGACCTTCCCCTTGGGGCTCTTCCTTGAGCTCAGCTTCTTTTCCTTTGTCCACATTTTCTTGCTCTCTATACTTTTCCTCCCACACAACTATTGTTCCTACCTGAGGAATCACTATGCTAGCCAGGCCTTTCAGGGGCATCTCCCTCTTGGATAATTACATGATTTCTGCATTTCATAGGTTGGATTCCTTAAGACAGTTGATTGTCCTGGTGTGTGTTGTGTGTTCATCTTCAGGCCATACCATGCACCTCTGGCTCATGCTATATTTTAGTTAGGTGTCTACCAAAAAGGAGAGGGAGGACAGAATAGGTAACATGTTCTAGATAGGACTGTCCTCAATTTAGGAGGTGGTGGGCAGTAAGTAGGGACATTTTCCCCATAAAAGTCTAGTTTGCTACTTCATTCCCAGGGCCTGGGGCAGGGTTTGGCTCAGGATGTCTACCTGATAACTGTTCACTTAGATTCTGGAGACTTGAAGGGTAGAATATGCCCCACCCTGAGATGGACCTCTTTGGCAAATGGATTATTTTGAGAAACTGCAGACACACAAGCTTTGAAAACAGAGTAGAAGTTATCCTTTTCTGGGGGAAATTTATGTTAGAAAGGTGGCCTAAACCAGGAAGACAGCTATTACCAGAGGTGCATTTTTCACCTGAGAGACTCACTAGCATGACATGGCAACTTTTGTTTTTAACAATCATTTCCTCTTCTCATCTTCCCCTTTGAAGTTCCAGACCCTTCTAGTTGAATACAGTATATAAAACTTAAATATCTAGCCACCTTTGGGTCTCGTGTCTTTATGGGGCTCCTATATATGCACATATAAATATGTATTAATGCAAGAAAGACATTTTTTCTCCTATTAATCTGTCTTTTATTACATAGGAGGCTTAGTCAAGAATCTAGAAGGGGGGGTGCCTGGGTGGCTCAGTGGTTAAGCATCTGCCTTTGGCTCAGGTCATGATTCTGGATTCCCTGGGATCAAGCCCCGCATGGGGCTCCCTGCTCAGCAGAAAACCTGTTTCTCCCTCTCTCACTCCCCCTGCTTGTGTTTCCTCTCTAGCTGTGTTTCTCTTTCTATGTCAAATAAATAAAATCTTAAAAAAAAAAAAAAGAATCTAGAAGAGTAGGGGAAATTTACTTTTGCTCCCCTAAAGGATCAGCACATCACATTCTCCCACATACGTGGTATGAAAAGTTATCAGCAGTGCTGGGCTATAATCCAGTGAACTGATCCAGCAAGTACATGTACCCTGTACTTGATGTTATAATATCTAAATTGAAACAAAGTGAGGATTAAATGAGATACTGTCTGAATTATTCTTTACAAACTATTAACCACGATTTTGCCAAACGTGTGAAGCCAGCTCTAAGAAAAAAAGGAGTAAATTAATAATGAGGAAAACTTCGTACTGTCCCAGTACTATGGTTGTAGCAAGCTTCCCCAAACATGGTCATTTGGTCATTATTCATTTAGCTAGTTGCTAAGTTTAAGGAAGAGGACAGAAGAAGCTTAATTTCTATCTGGTCACCGTTCTAGTGCTGGCAATCCAATTTGGTAATTGAGTGAGCCTCAATGGTCTTATTACCGTGATGGCCAGAGCCAAGAAGGAGAAAGTGAGAGTGATGTAAAAGTTCTCTGTCTCAAACACACCATGGCACACCCTACTTGCTCAGATGTCCTGCCTCAAATGGCCTCCTCTCTGCTTGTCAATGTCTGGTCTTTCCTTGGAGACTTAGATATAAGCCCGCCTCATTGACACCTTGGTCTAACCTACAACAGGAGGTGAATGAGGCCTGGAAAACTTCCTGTTTGTGTGTAACCATGCCTTTGTATGGTGTAGATCCCTAGAAAAACCTTAACATCTCTGTGAAGCATGTTAATATGTTAGATTAATGTCATATAGTTTGAGGGATTTTTGTTTATTAAACAATTTAACATTTGCCAAAACTTTTGCAGTGTGAGGTAGATATCCTCAGGAATATCTGGAGATGTGGACAAAACTATAGATAAATAAATAAATAGCATTGGAAAACTGATTTACATTTACTCACAGTCCTTTATTTTATGATTTCCTCAGCAACTACATGAGAACCAAGGATTAGTTTTTCCATTTGGTATATGTGGAAATAAAGCTTTGGAAAGGGTAAATAACTTACCAAAGGTCACAAAACTAACAATAACTGGTTACCTGTACTCAGTCCAGGTGACTTTCTCCTCCAACTGTTTTTTCATGGTTTGTGTCCTATGCCTTGATTAATGAGCTTTGCATTAGGTTAGATGAAATCCTGCAAGCATCAGCTGCTAGGTAGCACCTGAGCTTTTAGAAACCCTTTCTGTTCACTAAGCAGTGCCATTTATAACCTTCCATTAGAGGGGAACAGGGAAAAAAAAAAACTGTTTAAGTGGCATTCTGAAAGTAATACAGGGACAATCACCTATCTAAGCCTTGTTCTTGGCAAGATTAAGATGTCCATGTCATAAAAGTAAAAAACTAGAAGAAGTAACCTAAATGTTCACCAATAGGGGATTGATGATATAAATCACATTAAATTCATGCTGTAGAATATTGTGTAATCAATTAAGGTGACGAGGTAGACATATTAACTGAACTGGAAAATTGTAGGTGGTATTAATTATATGTAAAAAGTAAGTTCCCAAATACCTTATAGAATATAATCTCATATACACAATAAAAATGTACATATAGATATTAAAGGTTGAAAGTGGTTATGCATGGCTGGGTGGAAAGTTATATGTGATTTTTTGTTTATGTATAAATGAACACTTGATTTTTTTTTAAATAAAACTTTCCCACTTACTCTAAGAGCAAGGGAAGATCTAATCAAGCTTGAACCTACCATGTAATCTTAGAACAGATGCACAAAGATAATTCTAATCGCGTTCCTATAATACCTGTCTTAGGAGACTTGCATAGTTCCTTGTCAAACTCTTAAGTGGATATCGTATTTTTTTAACTGATGTAAATACATTTTGTGCTGATCCCCACCCCAAACTAAGTATTTGAAAGGCTTATCTGATTATCCCCATGTTCCTACCCCAGTATGGTTTAGATGCCTCTGTTCCTACTTCCATCCAGACTGTTACCACATTATAATTTTTGTGACTCTCCCAATATGGCCTTCTCTAGGAGTGATCATGTATGATCTCCTTCTGTCTCCCTGACACCTAGCTTAAGGACTCCATGTGCAGTGAGAGCCCAATCCATTCTGTGAAATACAAACTTGGTAAGTTAGTTGGTGTCTGGGACAGAGATGAATAAGAAGCCTCTAAAAGGACTGCCTGGAAATTAGCACGTGTGTTTCAGGTCAATGAATAAACATGCTGGGTAAAAGTTTGAGAAGAATGACAAAAGAAAGGGGGCAGTGTATAGGTACTGCCTCAGGGTTTTAGATTGTAGGGTTTCTGCCTGAGGACCTGAGGATGGAAAGGTATGCTCATCCCAGAGTTCCATCTTCAGAGAAGAATCCCTTAGTTCCTAGATCACTTTATTAACTCTTCCTTTACTCATTCTATAATCACTGAACATCATTTCAGAATCAAGGAATTTGGTTAAAAGCAAGAAGTTCTTTTGCTTTCATTTATCTGGAGTGAAGTCATTTCTGCCTGAAGCAGGGAAAAGTTCCTTTTGAGGTGGAATTCTGATTAATTAATTTATTTTTTACTATAAATTAACTTTTCCTGTTCATGTACTTCATTTTGATAGAATTATACAGTACATGTATTCTTTGTGTCTGCTTCTTGTACTGAGTACCATGTGCTGGAGATTTATCTATATTATTTTGTTTCAGTAGCTTGTTGCTTTTTGATGCTATGAACCTTCCACTGTATGAATATACCACTTTTTTTTCCCCATTGATTTACCTGTTGATGTATAACTGGGATGTTTCTAGTTTGGAATATTATCAATAAAGCTGCTATAAACTTTCTCAGACAAATCTTCTTGTGGTTATGTTTTCATTTCTCTTGGGTAAATACCTGGAGTTGGAATGACTAGTTGCCTGATAAGGGAGGGGATGCAATTCAATAGCAAAGAAGCAATTCAATAGCAAAGAAGCAAATTACCCAGTTAAAAAATGGGTAAATGACTTGAGTAGACATTTTTCTCAGGAAAACATAAATGGCCAATAGGTAAATGGAAAGGTGCTCAATGTAACTAATCTTCAGAAAAATGAAATTCAAAGCCACCAAGGGCTATCACCTCACATTGGTTGGCTCTTATCAAAAAGATAAGACATAACAATGCATGTGAGGATGCTGAGAACAGGAACCCTTGCAGGCTGTGGATTTATACTGATTATAAACTGGTACAGCTACTATGGAAAACATCAGGGAGATTACATAAATAATTAAAAGTAGAACTATGATATGACCCAGATAGTACACATCTGGGTATATATCCAAAGGAAATAAAATCATTATCTCAAAAAAGATATATGCATCTCAAGTTCATAGCAACATTATTCACGATAGCTAAAGTATGAAAATAAGCTAGTGTCCACTGATGGATAAGTGGTTCAAGAAAATGTCACACACACACACACACACACACACACACACACACACACACACTGAATGGAATATATTTAGCCTTGAAAAAGAAGGAAATTTGGAAATCCAAATTTCCTTGCCATTTGTCACAACATGGATGGATCCAGAGGGCATTGTGCTAAGTGAAATAAGTCACTCAGAGAACAACAAATACCACATGGTATCACTTATATGTAGAATTTTTTTTAAAAAGTTGAAATGATAGAAATAGACTGGAATAGTGGTTGCCAAAGGCTGGGAGGGTGGGAGAAATAGGGAGGAGTTGATAAAATGTTTGACCTCCTCAGTTATAAGATAAGGTCTGAGGAGATAATATATAATATGGTGATTATACTGTGCTGTATAATTGAAATTTGCTTTAAAAAATAGAACTCAAATGATCTCAACAAGAAAAAAAAACTTAAAGGTAAATATATGAGGTGATAGACGTTTTAATTAACTTGATGGGGGGAGTCATTTCACAATGTATACACGTATCAAATCATCACATTATGAACTTTAAATATCATGATTTTTTTCAGGGCGCCTGGGTGGCTCAGTTGGTTAAGCGACTGCCTTCGGCTCAGGTCATGGTCCCAGAGACCCAGGATCGAGTCCCACATCGGGCTCCCTGCTCAGCGGGAAGCCTGCTTCTCCCTCTCTCACTCCCCCTGCCTGTGTTCCCTCTCTGGCTGTGTTTCTCTCTGTCAAATAAATAAAATCTTAAAAAAAATATATCATAATTTTTTTCAATTGTAACTCAATAAATCTGGAACAAAATAAATATGGGTGGGGATGAAGATGGGTGGGGAAGGGCTTTCGATAAATTTATGGGGTGATGTAATATTATATATCTTAAAAGGTGCTTGATGCACAGGTGTATACGTTTATCAAAGCTTATGGAATGCATATACTTAAGGCTTGTGCATTTTAATACGGGTAAATGTTATTCCAAATACAAAATACCATAAACAAATGTTGAACTTTAGTTAATGATATTATGCTGAAATATTTGGGAGGAAGTGCACTGATGTCTGAAGCTTAATTTGAATGGCATCAAAAAATAACATAGATTGATGGATGAATGGACAGATGGATAGATAGATATGTGCTAAAACAACTATAGCCAAACAATTATAGAATCTAAGTGATGGTTACCTGTGTATTCACTGTAAAATTTATTCAACTTTTTGGTATGATTGACATTTTTCATAGTGAAATAGTGGGAAATGGAAATATCATCTCTCTCTTCTACACAAAATCCTCTAAAGTCTTCCCAGCACACTCAGAATAATATCCAAAGTAGTTATTTTGGACTGTAAGGCTCTATACATCATGGTGCCTGGCTACCTCTCTGAATTCACCTGCTTACATTCTGACCCCCCTTAGCGTTTTTCCAGTGACAGTGGGTCCCTTCCTGTTCTAGGGGAGACCTGTTCTGGTCTCAGAGCTCTCACACTTATTGTTACCTCTGCCTGGGATGTTCTCATCCTAGGTATTTGCATGGCCATCTGCATCCTCACACTATCC
The DNA here is from genome assembly GCA_004023965.1 of Spilogale gracilis. Taxonomy (NCBI): domain Eukaryota; kingdom Metazoa; phylum Chordata; class Mammalia; order Carnivora; family Mephitidae; genus Spilogale; species Spilogale gracilis. The sequence goes on from PITA01004532.1 coordinate 119,892, forward strand.
TATACCCATTTGTGCTTGTTTGCTCAAGGGACCACCTCCTAAGAGTTCTTGCCTTGTCAATATCTCTCCCCTATAATTCTTGTGCTGGTTCTTTTTCAATAGCATTTAGCCCCACACAATATAATTTATACTTACATTTTATTTTCCTTCCCTTACTGATGTATAAATTCTATGGGGGAGGCCTAGGACTTTATTTGTTCATCATTTTAACTATCACCAGCTCCTAGAACAGTGTGTTTGGCACATGTAGTCACCCACTATATACTTGTCAGCTAAGTCAGGGAATGGGTATTTTCCATAATGTTATTTAAAATGTTTTAAAAAGATTTATTCATTCATTTGAGAGAAAGAGGGGGGAGGGGCAAGAGAGGAAGGAGAGTGACAAACAGACTCTCCACTGAGCATGGAGCCCTGGGTGGCATTCGATCTCACCACCCTGAGATCATGACTTAAGCCGAAACTAAGAGTCAGCCACTTAAGCAACTGAGCACCCAGGTGCCCCCTCAGAAATACTATTTCAAAGAAGTTTTAGATTTATTATGGTCAAATCATCTTTGACAAAGCAGGAAAAAATATCCAGCAGAAAAGAACCAGTCTCTTCACTAAATAGTGCTGGGAAAATTGGACAGCTACGTACAGAAGAATGAAACTAGACCATTCTCTTATGCCATACACAAAGATAAACTCGAAATGGATGAAAGACCTCAACGTGAGGCAGGAATCCATCAAAATCCTAGAAGAGAACATAGGCAGTAACCTCTTTGACATCGGCCACAGCAACTTCTTTCAAGACACGTCTCCAAAGGCAAAGGAAACAAAAGCGAAAATGAACTTTTGGGACTTTGTCAAAATAAAAAGCTTCTGCACAGCAAAGGAAACAATCAACAAACAAAGAGGCAACCCACAGAATGGGAGAGGATATTTGCAAATGATACTACAGACAAAGGGCTGATATCCAAGATCTATAAAGAACTACTCAAACTCAACATCCAAAAAGAAGATGATCACATCAAAAAATGGGCAGGAGACATGAACTTCTCCATAGAAGATATATGAATGGCTAATAGACACATGAAAAAATGTTCGTCATCACTAGCTATCAGGGAAATTAAAATCAAAACCACACTGAGATACCACCTTACATCAGTCAAAAAGGCCAAAATTAACAAGACAGGAAACAAGTGATGGAGAGGCTGTGGAGAAAGAGGAACCCTCTTACACTGCTGGTGGGAATGCAAGTTGGTGCAGCCATTTTGGAAAACAGCATGGAGATTTCTTAAAAAATTAAAAATAGAGCTATCCTATGACCCTGCAATTGTACTACTGGGCATTTACCCCAAAGATACAGATGTAGTGAAAAGAAGGGCCATATGTACCCCAATGTTCATTGCAGCAATGGCCACAATCGCCCAACTGTGAAAAGAGCCAAGGTGCCCTTCAACAGATGAATGGATAAAGAAGACGTGGTATATATATACAGTGGGATATTACGCCTCCATCAGAAATGATGAATACCCAACTTTCGTAGCAACATGGACCGGACTGGAAGAGATTATGCTGAGTGAAATAAGCCAAGTAAAGAAAGTCAAGTATCACATGGTTTCACTTACTTGTGGTACATAAGGAGTAATATAGAGGACAGTAGGAGAAGGAAAGGAATGGGAAGTAGGGTAAATTGGGGAGGGAAATGAAACATAAAAGACTTTGGACTCAGAAACAAATTGAGGGTCTTGGAGGGAAGGGGGTGGGAATGGGAGAACCTGGTGGTGCGTACTGAGGGCACGTATTGCATGGAGCACTGGCTTTGGGGCATAAACAATGAATCTTGGAACACCGAAAATAAATAAATAAATAAATAAATTTTTAAAAAGTTTTATATTTATAGAAATAATATGAAGAGCTAGACTTCCCATATACTCTAAAACCAGTTTGCTCTATTATTAACATCTTATGTTATGGTACATATGCTAAAATGAATGAGCCAACATTGAGACATTATTACTAATTAAAGTCTATATTAAGTTTCTGTGGTTTTTATCTCATGCCCTTTTTCTGTTCCAGGATCTCATCTAGGATACCACAGAACATTTAGTCATCGCCTCTCCTTAGGCTCCCCTTGCTATAATAATTCATCAGGCTTTCCTTGTTTTTGATGAGCTTGGCACTTTTGAAGACTGGTTAGGTATTTCCCAGAGTGGCCCCAACTGGGAGTCGTTCACAGTGCAAATTTACAGTTCAATGAATTAGCTTGGAAAATCCTGCTCTCTCAGGAACTCTGACTTAAACCCAAGGATCCAAAACTTTTGTACTACTTTTAGAGCATGACAAACATTTTATAGGTCTCTTGTTGTTTGGAGTTGCTATAAACCTTCCAACAGGAACACATTTCTATGTCCACATTACCAATGAACAA